>PVKA01009238.1:0-32208 GCA_004027165.1 Ctenomys sociabilis | reverse complement strand
CACAGTAGTCTATAACAATAGTGGGTTATCCATAGGACTGGCAATGTCAGAAGTTGTTGACTAGAGCCTTTTACAGCTCAGCATATTAATACGGCTTTACTTTATATACCTTGTTTTTATACTTTTCTGCTGGATGGTTAAGACGAAGATAAAACAAGACCTATATAACAAAACATGTAACTTTTGTATCTGATAAGATCAGTCAGATCCCCTCAGGATTTAACCTGAAACCCTGTACTGCAGTTTGTAGATCCTTTGTCAGTGTCAGCCATGTGGATGAGTCATGGCCATTGCTTCACCAACTTGCTCTCTCTGAAAACCTGAGAGAATATTTCCTCCCATGTGATATTCAAATGGTGAGGTTAAATTCAATTGCCTATGTAATGGGGTAATAATGCCATTAAGCTTCTCTTCTGAGGGGCTAATAATAACTTAAGTTTGCAGACCAAAAATTAGAGAAAAATAAGGGCTGCAAGGCCAGCCAACATTTTGGCCCTAGCCTTTCAAGGTCAGTGAGCAAGCAGGACATAGGAGAACCTGTACTGTAACAGCCTGTAACTCAGTTGTTTCCAAAAGGAAATTATGGGGCCACAGAAGAAAGTGATCAATGAGGAAGTTACATTTATTGAGAAGGGGCTAGTTTTCCTTCTGTGACGGAAGATAAATATTGAAAATGGTGATATCTTTACAGATATAGATACACTTGTTTGTTATCCATCTCTCCAAATATGTAAGTAGATTACCTCTATTATTCACATGAATCTTTATTATATAGATCAAACCCAGAATACTATAAATGCATACAACTTTATTTAAATTATTGTACATAGATATTTTGAAGGTTAGAAAGAATTTAGTTAAATTTTACCCTGGAGCTGTCTATTATATTTGTAAAGTAGAAAAAGAAGTCAATAGTCAGCATGAGAGTTGGATAGCATTTACATCACACTTGAATAATTTAAATTAAAAATGAAAGTATTTCACAGCATTTTTGATTGTCTAAGTTGGCACTGAAATTTCCCTCTCTAAAACTAGCATTATGCATGTCACTACTATGCACTTGGCCAATAAGGACATATTAAATGTTAGTTAGCCATCTTTTTTCTTGATAGCATCAGTAGTTTTAAGCACTTGTTTGTTTATGTTATTTTAAGATGCCCACATAGTATATATGTATGTTTTAAAATATTTGTATGGGTTAGTTTTATGTTAATTATACATAATTGTAGCATACAGTGTGGTAATTAAATACCCATCAATAAGTTTTGATAGCAAATTTAATATTTATTTTGTAACTTAAAACTCCTTCCCTATTTAACAAATAATAATGGCAATAGTTAAGTAAGTTTATTCATGTATGTTTTATAACTTACAAACCTATACATAGGGAATCTCATTTGCTTTTTCAAATAACATTGTATTGTTACAATATTTTAGTAACAATACTTCAGTGGGGAAACTGAAACTCAGGAAGATTTCATAACATAATGTAAATTTCACAGTAAGCAATTAAGAACTGGGCATTTAGCTCAGTGGCACAGCACCTGCCTGGCAACTGCAAGGTTCTGAGTTCAATTTCCATTACCAAACAAATAAATAAGTAAATCACATTGTGCAAGTGAATGTTGAACTCCAAATTCTACTGTAAACTACACCCATGCAGCATGTGGCTTTTAAGATAACTCAAACAGGCAAACTAGTAAAGAAGAGACAAGCTAGGTTAGAGAAAATGCTGATGAATATCTGAATCTTCTAAGCAATAATCTACAGATAAACAGACATTATGAAGGTATTACATGAGCTCGGATTTGTGAATGTAAATTTTCAAGTACTACTCATATATGAAAGAGGAGATGGCATCCTTTTAATGACACTAATCTGTTCAATAAATACAATTTCCTTGGCCCCTACTTGATACATGTATCTTTTCTGGCCAAAATTAAAGTTTTACTAATCTTTTTGTTTTATTCTGTGTTTCTCATTCTCATTGTAAATCTAGATAGAAGAAAATAGTGATACTCATGTCACAGCCTGAATGCCGTACTCACTGGAAATTTCCTTTACTAGATTAATTATTCCATTTTGGTTAAGCTGAAACGCTGCCAAAAGTTTCATGACACAAAAATCTAGACAACTTCTTTGCTAAAATTTAATATAAATGGCCTGTAGTCTATTTCTCAATATTTCCCATCTATAACATCATGAGTGTATGTTTGACTGTCTGCAATCTTATCAACGTTCTGGTCTTAGCTTGCTCTAGAATTTCACATTCTACTTTACTTTCAGCATTCTTGGCCTTCTCTATCCTACATTATAAACCTTTCTAAAGTACTTAGTAACCATTTCCGAAGATTTTTATACCAGTGTCAGGTATGGTCACCACAACAACTCTACTTTTCAATATTACAATGTTCCTGTCATTGTGACAAGATAGCTTAAATAACTAAATGAAGCAAGATGTATTTTGTGCCTGTTTTAGAGATTTCATTCCAAAGTCAGTAAATTTCATTTCTTTTAGGCCTGTGATTAAGCAGAAACATCATGGATGAATGGCATGGCACAGGAAAGCTGGTCATATTATGCCACTTAAGCAAAGAGGGTGAAAGGAAAATGCTGGAGAACCCGTGCTGATGGACTTCCTTTTTTTCTGTTCTATCTGATCTCATATCCTGTTGGATGGTGGTGCTATTCCCATTGAAGGCCTTTCTTCCTCATCATTTTGCTGTCCCACATGCAAAGTATGCCTGAAAACATCCATATACACTCAGCAGTGTGCTTTCCTAATTTACTAGGTGTTTCTCAGTCCAAAGAATTGATAAGCTTAACTGTCACAGGATCTGTAAGCAGAATTCCTTCAGAGCCTAACATACATTTTGTAATTTCACTGAATAACCATGCAAGTATCACACATACCTTTATTCTTTAAACTACGTCTATGGATGTATTTTTATTTTTAATTTTATCAGTTTTATTATATTACACATTGAGTACTTAACCGGAAAAAAATCACAAAACTGAAGTATTACATTTTTGATTGTCTATAAAATAAGATCAAAATTTTCAACATTGACTCAGTTTTTGCTATAAAAGTCTAAAAAAGTACAAAAGAAATAATTTCTTATATGAGCTATAATAAAACTATCAATATCACTCTTCAAAAATAAACTTTAATTATAACATCCTAAGGCGGTCTTCTCACTTGAAAACAGAATGTTCCATGCACACATATTGCATGTACGGACAGCACATATATTTGTTTCTCTTCTTTTTGAAGGGCATACTTAATGTGGCAGCTCTTCCTGTTTTGTAAGGAGGTTCTTATTACACTATGCAATGTATAGTATTTTTTAATCCATATTATTTTTAAAAATTATTTTAGACAGAAAAACCACTGAAAACAATTGTACAAAATTTCAAACCAAGATTGCAGAGTAACAATGATGAGTACATTGCTTATTGTTATTTTCAATGTATTTGCTCAGATTGTAAGATATGGGCATGAAAATTGATCAAATGACATAAGCAAAAACATTTATTTTAAATGAACTAATAGAAATTAATAGTACAGCTTTTTTTCTGTGGCACTGGGGATCAAATTCAGGCACTTACGCCATGGTGCTGTCTCCCTGGCAAGTATAGGTGTCTTAACTATCTTGCATATACATATATATTGCAAAAGATCAAGAAAATGATCTCATTAATGATGATTTAAAAAAGAAAAACCTTTAGAAATACATTTAACAAAGAAGTGAAATATCAGTATATTGAAAGTATAAAATTTTTTTCTTTCCATATTTTAGGGAAGGGTCTACAGGGTGTTCAGGGTCTCACTACTATATCAGACTCATAGTGATTCTTATGTTTACAGGCTCCCAAAGAGCTGGGATTACAGGTGTGAGCCACCATGCCCCATCGCATTTGCCCTTTCAGTGTGGCCCTGGGAGAGGTGGCTGGCATGTAAGGTCTGGGGATCAAACCCCCACCCCTGTGCCTATTTGTAGGCACTTTGAACTTATAAAATATTAATACAGCATTGTTAAATTCCTCTGGTTTTGTTTGGTGAAGTTCTGTATCATTTCTTATATTTTTTATTAATTTTACTTAGAAACAAATAGCATTGAGCCAGTTTCAAAACAGGTTAGTAGCACAATAATTAATACATTGCATGTTGTTGTCTTTGAAGTAGTTATTTATAGTATAAGATGCAGACATGATATCCTGTCCAGATACTATTAGTACAAATATTTCTTCTCATACAATGTATAGTGAAGAGGAACATAAAATATCAGTAAAATAAAGTATTAAATGCTGAGTATATATTGGACATTTAGAATAAACATCAGTAATTTCATATCGGCTATGTAAGGACACAGTTGACAAAACCTATAATATCAAAACTTAATTCTTATATGAACAACAATGAAAATACCAATTGTACTCCATAAAAAAAATATTTGGTTCAATATCACACACATGAAAATTAAGAAAATAAGATGTTAATAAAATAAAACGTCAACAGTGTCATGATTGTGCATCAACATTTTCATATCAGCTATGTGCTTGTTTACAAAACCTAAGAGGTAACATCATAAATGAAAATATGTGTGAGTTTCAATTTGAACACAAACAAAAGTCTTTCACAGAAAGAAAACCTTTTCTTCAACATTCACACCTAAGGCAGTTTTCACACATGACAAGTGCATATTACATGCACATGATGCACTAATACTGACAGCCCATGTGCTTAGCTTTACTTTTCTATGTTATTCCATTCTTGTCACCTCACTTCTTTACTGGTTTTGTCAGGAGTTTGTACTAGGTGGTAAAATGAGCACTCAGTAGGGAAATAAAATAAATGTTAAATTTATAGTGAATGCTTGGAAAATACACATATTTTCACATGAGCTGTTTACTTGCTTACAAAACCTGAATGATATCATCAGAAACAAAATCTTTGTAAACTGCAATGAAAATCCTAACAGAACTCTATAACAAAAATAAACTGCCTCAATTTTTACATAAAAATAAAGTCTTAAGATGAGAAAATTGCTTGTTATATACATAAGTATTGCTTACACTGATAGCATGTACATTTTATTTTCCTGCCTTTTCTTGTAGGGCACAGTTGACATCTTTTGTTTGTTTTCCTGTTTCTGTAGTAAATGTCTGGAGTGTTGCAATTTCCTCCATACCTGACAGTTCACCAGTGTGCTCCACAACTTTTTGCATAGCTTTTCTTCTGCTGTAAGTGATCTCTTATGAGATCAGCCTTATTTTTTTATTTTTCAAAGACTATAAATTGGCTAAATAAATTCAAAATGATATAAAATTTCATTAAACAAAGTAATAGGAGTTTGACTATGATTGTAGTATTGTATAAAATTATCTTCAAATTAGTTGTTTAGGTTATCAGATACAAACCTGCAAAATTGGTTTAAAAAAGTTACAAGACATTAAAAATTAGAAGAAAACGTAAGTGAAATAAACCAGACCCATACGTGTGAATATCGCATTGTTTCCCTAGTGGGAGAATTCAAAAGAAGAAATAAAAACTGAAAGGTATAACACAATTAAATGGAAAGAAACAGAATGTAAGGATTAAACAATGAAGAGAAGGGAAAGGAGAAAAGATAAGGGCAAAGGTAGGGGAAAACATGGAAGTACATGCAGAAGAGGTCTGAGGTGATTGTACTAAGAATTTCCATCAGGATTTTTAAATATCAATTAATGCATAGACTCCTAACCTTGACTAACTCTTTATGCTGATATCTGTGAACTAAGCAACTACATTGAGGATAGCAAAATGTAATAAAAAATCATGCTTTAAATACCTGTCATCTTGAACTTCTAAATGGGTACCTTTGCTAATGCCATAACAATTATTGTACTCTTTAAAATATATTTTAGAATAATAAACTAAAATGAAAGTCAATAAAAAATCAGTAGAAAAATAAATAAATAAGGGCCGGCCTGCTAGCTCAGTGGACTAAAGTACTTACTTAGGCAGAGTGCAGCAGCCAGGTTCAATACCTGGCATGCTGTGCTGGCCCCACACCCATTAACACGCTGAGAGGGCAATTGAGACTGGACATGGTGGTGCATGCCTGTAATCCTAGCACTTGGGGAGCCTGGAAACAGGAGAACCATAAGGAGTCTGATCTATATACTGAGATCCTGTAGACCCTGTCCTAAATACAGAAAAATAAATAAATAAGTAAATAAATAAATAAGTAAATAAATAAAATAAAGAACAAATTTTAAGCATTAACTGCTCCTTTCAATGGACCAGTGGAAATCAGCAGTACAATTATCCAAGCTATCCTGTACATATACATAAACATACCTATTTCCCTTTTTTCTTTTGTCCTTTTACTCATTCCAGTTCTTTTTTCAATTGAACAGATTATTTGCCTTTCACAGTATCTACTCTAACTTTCAGAATTTATTTACTGTTTCAGGTTCTCACACTAGTGAGGTAACATGATGTTTGCACATGTGAGTTTGATTTATTTCACTCATCAATACAATTTCTAGTTGCATTTATTTACCTATTACAGCCTCGAGTTTATCATTTTATAAGTAATAATACTCCATTGTGTAAGAGTTCCACAACTTTTTTATACATTCCTCAGTTTAAGAGCACTTGGTTGCACATATATCACTCTGCTATGAGATTCCAAATTATTCTGGAAAAATACCCAGGTAGGCAATAGCTGGCTTGAATGGGACCCCCACTCCAGTACTCTTGTAAGAAAATTTCTCTGATATTTTCCATTTATTTTCTTTATAAACTATCAAAGTGTATTCACACATGCTTATGAAAAATTAAAACACATACTTTGCTCAATGCTTTGTTTCAAGTGACGTTCATAGTTGCTGCATAATATCAACAATGTATACTCCATTTTCAGTTTTATTTTAGAAAGTTTCCATCTCAGCCTCCTGTTTTGTTAAGGTTCCCCTATCAGTATTTCCTCATTAGTGCAATTTTGACATCAGGAATAAATATTATGGATTTTCAAAACAAGAATAGCTCATTAGCATTGAATGATACATTATTTTGTCATGAAATCTATTGCTCAGATTAACATACAGCTATGTAAGACTGAACACACAATTGAATATTACAGAATACTTTAAAGAAATCTTAAATTTTGTTCTTGTCTCTTTTACTTTTATTAACTTTTTCTAAAATATTTACTGTAAACAGGGTATAGTAATAATTGATATGACATTAGAAATGGTACACATTTAGAAGACCAAGATGACAGATATTTTAAGGACAGTTTTTGTATTACACATTGCTGTCCTTAATGTAGTTGCTTAAACTTTCTCGGTTCCAAAGATTGAACTATGCAATTTTTTTAATATTTCAATATTTCTTATTTTTTTAATTTAATGACAAAATGTTTTTTGTCTTTCTTTTTCTTATTAATTTTAATGAGAAAGAAATAGCACAGAGACAGTTTGAAAACAGGTTAGTAGGACAGTTAACAGTAATTAATACAATGCATATTGTTGTGTTTGTAGTAGTTATTCAGAGTAAAGATGCAGACATTACATCTTGTCTAAACACTATTAGTACAAATCTTCTCATTGGGCTATTTTGCTAAATTCAAGCACCTACAGTATTTGAATGACAATGAAACATCCATCTCTGACAACAAAACAGAAAAGGGGGATACAAATGAAGCAACATTTTGTAGTGAAAACACACACACACAAAATAGGATAGATCTACAGCTACTTTCTTTTAGTTCAATAAAATTTCAATATTTCATTTGGAGTTTCTGCTTTGATTCTTATGTGCAGTTCCTGGGTTGCTTCACTTGTGTTCTATTAGCAAATGTAACATCAATTGCAGTTTGGTAAAGCAATTGTCAAATGTCACATTCTTGCTAGTTTCGGAGGTGAGAGCAACAAACCTGTTCACAACACCATTCATTAATTCATTAATAAATTATTAAATCATTACTAGATTAACAAGAACCAGATGGCTCAACTCCAGGATAAGTGTTTAAAATGCAAGCATAACAAATCTTTGTATATAGCAGCACATAATTTTTTATGTTTTGTTTATTTTAATGAGAAAAAGATAAAAAATAGCAGTGAAACAGTTTCAAAAACAGGTTAGTAAGACACAATAATTAATACATTGCATATTATTGTCTTCAGAGTACTTATTCAGAGGGCAAGATGTAGTCAAAAAAGATTAAAAATTTTAACGCCATATTTTGACCCAATTTTTTTCAACAAGTCTTTTTATATTCAAGTGATTTTCATAAGAAATCTCTGTTAAATACAGCAGATCTATGATTTCAGTTCAAGTACATTTTTCAATATGACTATTGATGCACAGAGAACACTTTTCTTCTATTTTACCTTTGTGTATTTCCCAGCATCTTGTAGCATTTTATCCATTGAAATCTCCAGTTTTGAATGGCAGTGCAGGCATTCGGTCCCATAAGTTTTACCCCTGCTAAGAACTTCAGTGTATTTTCAAACCTAGTTCTAGTTCCATTTTGGATGCATGACCATTTTGCAACTTTTTGACTAGTCAAATATGTACTTACATTTCTGTTTTCTTCATCATCTGAATCGACATCTGCATTCCAGATGTCTGTATCTGTCAACTCTTGCTTCATTTCACCATCATAAGAAATTTGGCTCACATGGCCAGCAGCAGAAGCAGCAGCAGCAACAGCAGCAGCAGTAGCAGAAGCATCATCATCCACTCACACCACTTACTCTTGTTATGTATTTTATCATAAGGGATCGTGTTCATCATCTATATGTAAATAATCTGATGACTCAATTTTGACCTTGAGAACTTGCAAATGTGTTATTTCCTGTGCCATTGAATTGAATTGAGTTACATCTTCCAGAAAAAAAAAATCAAAACAAATGTTGAGTAATGTAGGTCTTTTACACCCTGTGTGCTACTCGGATAAACTTGCTCAAAACTGTTCCACAGGGTATGACCCTGATTTGACACTTTTGTACACATGTACACATGTTGCCTTTCATCAAATCAAATGAATAAACACAAGAATTGCTTCCTGTATCCCTCAAGGAAAGGTAATGATATGCACATCCAGTTGCTGTTACAATAAAGTAAAAATTTATAGTAGAAAATTAAGAATATGTGTGTTATACGCTGTTATACATGAAGGGTTAAATAGTGTATGCCTATAAACAAATTGTGACAAATAAATCTTGCAAAGCTGAACTCTTTCCCTGAAGGCCATATATCTTATTTGTGTATGGTGGAACAATGATAGCAGGTACAGCTCTTCTGTTTACAACCAATTTGGTTTCTTCCACTTCTCCAAAGCAGCATTAAGTACATTTATACCAATTAAAAATCAATAGAACTATAATCATAGAGAAGCACACAATTTGAAATTGTATCACTGGGGACATATTCCTGATGGAAGGTTATTTTTGTGTGAAGCATCTTTCTAGCCACTTGTATAACTTGGAGTTAATATTTCAAATTCTTTGTGTTTGGGTCTTTCACAGTATTGTCAACTGAACAATTTTCAAAGTCATGATTGTTGTGATTTCCTTGTAGTGGAAAAGTAAGAGGTGCACCAGAACAAAAGCTTACATTTTGTTAATTTCACAATTTAGTCATCTTTCTCAGCTTTTCTTAACTTTTTATTCACTTGTGTAGTATACCATTTCTGTTTTGTCACCATTTTTTTGCATTTTTTTGTCACCTTTTTTTTTTAGGAGAGGGTCTATAGAGTGTTCAGGGTTTCGCTACTAGTTTGGAATTATAGTGATCTTTCCGTTTACATCCTCCTAAGAGCTGGGATTTCAGGCGTATGCCACCATGCCCAGTCTCTATCGCCCTCTCCGTGAGCCCCGGAGGTGGGACCTGCAGGCATGCCTGTGGATCAAACCCTCAGGCCCTGGCCCACTTGCAGGCACTTTAATCTGCTGAGCTATTTGGCTAGCCTCTCTTACCATTTTTTACCTTAAATGTCTTAATATTCTTATTGGTAAGTAAACTGGTAGGCAGTGGGAAAAATCAGAAAATACTTTTAACTCTCAAGTTCTGGATAATAATCAGTGTCAGAGCTAAGAGACTTAAGGTTCATGATCTCTGCATGACATAAAAAATGCATTTTGGGATTATAAATTAGCAATGTTTATTCTTTAAACAATATTTAAACTTTGTATTTTAATACATGAAAAGACTGATAAAATATTCTACTCATAGATAGTGAGAAACAATATTTCCAATTAAAGAAGCAATTACTAACGGGCACATACTATCCAATAAAGGAGGGGAAGAGTTCAGTGAATAGTATTCTATAGTCACATTTATGAAGATCAGATTTTAGAATGATTTATTTTTTTAATTGGGGAAAGGGAGTATAAGATGTACTAGAATTACAGGCTTTTTTCTTCCTTTCTTACCCCCAACTGTCCTTTTACAAAGTCATAGTGATAACAATGATTAATATCAATTATAAAATACAGTAATTATTACTGGTACAAAAAATGTGTTTCTATCATTTCTTTTTTTTTTCTTTGTGGAATTGAGGATTGATCTCAGTCCCTTGCACCTGCAAGAGAAGCATTTATTATACTGAACTATCTCCCCTGCCCAAAGTTTTTATTTATTTATGTATTTATTTATTTATTGGCAGAACCTGCGATTGAACTCAGGCCCTTGCACTTGCCAAGCAAGTGTTTATTCTACTGAGCCATCTCCCTGGCCCCACTATTTTTCATTCTTTTAAAAATTTAAATGTTCTCTTACATGCAATATCATACTTCTAGAACAGAAAATACCAAAAATTGTCACTTTTGTTAAGCAAAATTACTTCTAGCACTCATTGACAGTCTTTTCAGGTGTCTCTTGCCTTTCATAGTTGTCACTTGCATTAATATGTATCCATATCTAGCATGTATTATTTTAAAGGGCACTTACCAAGAGAAAAGGAACCAAACTGTTGTAAGAGTTTTGTGTTGAGAAGTTGTATTAAATGGGAATCAAATAGTTTCTTGGTATTGTTTATTTTTAATAACTTTATTGAGAAACAAATAGCAATGAGATATTTTCAAAACTGATTAGTAAGACAGTTTCAATAATTAATACATTGTGTATTATTGGCTTAGTAGTTATTCATTGTACAAGATGCAGACAAAAATATCCTGTCCACAAACACTATTAGAACAAATTTTCCTATTCACTGAATGAAGAAAATGTAGCTGTATATCTACTTGCTGATTTTGAATATACATATACAAAATGGTTCTTCATTTGTATCCCCATTTTTTGTCTAGTTTTGTCAGAGAAGGGTATTGCATTGTCATTTAAATATTACAGGTACGTGAATTCAGCAAACTATTCCAATATAGTCAAATAGTCCATAATAGTAATGGGTTTTCAATAAGACTGGCAATGTCAGAAGTTGTTGAATTGAGCCTTTTACAGCTCAACATATTTATATGGCTTTACTTTTTAAATTTCAGTTTTTTTATTTTGTGCTGGATGGTTAAGAACAAGAGAAAGCAAGACCTACATAACGAGACACATAGCTTTTGTATCTGATAAGGTCAGTCATGTCTCCTCATGATTTATTCTGAGACCTTGTACAGAAGTATGTAGATCCTTTGTCTGTGTCAGCCACAGGGATGAGTCACAGCCATTGATTGACCAATTTGCTGTCTTTGAAAGCCTGAAAAAATGTATTCTCTAAATGTTACTTTCCTTAGACATGCTCTACATCATTGAACACTTTCTTCTGTGGTCCCATAATTTCCTTGATCAGAAAATTTGGGGCACAACTGAGTTACAGGATGCTACAGTACAGGTTCTCCTATGCCCTGAGTCTTCACTGACCTTGCAAGGGTAGGGCCAAAATGTTGGCTGGCCTTGCAGCACTCCTTTTTCTCTAATTTTTGGTCTGCAAAATTAGGTTGTTAACCCTCCAGAAGAGAAGCTTACTGTTATTACCCTACAACATAGGCAGTTTAGCTTAACCTCACTGTCTGTCTAAATATCCATGAAAAAGGTATTTTCTATCAAGTATTACTATGTTAAACTTGAAATCCCTACAGAATGTGAAGAAAGAAAAAATAGTAAAATATTTTCTGAAAAATAGGAATAAACAAATATTTTTACACAGAACTTTTGACATCTAACCATATACAGGATTATAGCAGGACAGTCCTGTGAATTTTCTTCTTTCTTGTTTTCATTTATTACCCTTTTTTATTAATTTAATTGAGAAGAAAATAGCAATGAGATAGTTTGAAAACAGGTTGGTAGGAGAGTTACAACAATTGATACTTTGCATATCGTTGTCTTTATAATAGTCATTCATAGGACTACATGCAAACGTGATATCCTGTCCAAACACTATTAGCACAAATTTTTCTTCTAACTCGAGTAAGAGAAACTAGCTATATGTCTATCCTAACTATTTTGTATATACACATACAATTTTGCCCTTTATATCTTTTTTGTGTAGTCCTTTCACAGGTGGTTATTCCATTTTCATCCAAATATTGTAGGTGCATGAATTCAGGAAACTATTTCTAATATAGTCCAGTAGTCCACAATAGTAGTGGGTTATCCACAGGACTGGTGTTGTCTGAATCTGTTGACTTGAGCCTTCTACAGCTCAGCATATTAACATGATTTCACTTTTCACATCTCATTTCTACACTTCCCTGCCAAATGGTTAAGACCAATATAACAAGAAATGAAACTTTTCTATCTGACAAGGTCAGTCAAGTCCCTTCAGGATTCATCCCAAACCCTGTACTGCATTTTGAAGATCCTTTTTCAGTGTCAACCATGTGGATGAGTCACAGCCATTGCCTGACCAATTTGCTCTCTGTGAAAGCTGGAGAGAATGTTTTCTCCCCAAGTGACTCTCTTTAAGCACATACTACATCATCAATCACATTCCTCTGTGGCCTCAAAGTCTCCATGATCAGAAAATTTGGAGGGGCCAGGGAGATGGCTCAATAGAATAAGCATTTCCCTGGCATGTGCAAGGTCTGAGGTTAATATCCGGTTCACAAAAAATAAAAATAAATACATAAATAAGAAAATTTGGGGCACAACTCAGTTAAATGATGTTACAGTACAAGTTCCCCTATGTCCTGAGTCCTCACTGACCTTGAAAGGTTAGGGCCAAAATGTTGACTGTCCTTGCAGCCCTTCTTTTTCTCTTAATTTTTGGTCTACAAACTTAGGTTGTTAACCCTCCAAAAGACAAGATTATTATTACCCTACAACATATCCAGTTGGGGATAGTTAGTTAGTTTAACCTAATTATCTGTCTAAATATCAAACATCTTAGGCATAAGATGGAACATGTATTTTCCATCAAGTATGGAGATGTCAAACTGAAAGTCTGGGAAAAGAATTTAAAAAATAAAACAATATTTTAAAAATATGAATAAAGTTATATAGTTTTACACAGAAATTTAGTAATCTAACCATATACATCATTGTAGCATGACAGTCCTGTGACATTTTTTTATTCTCTCTTTTTTCGTTTATTATTATTTCTTTTAAAAAAATTTCCTTGAGAGACAGCATGGCAGTAATTGTTATGTCACAACAAGCAGTCCACATTTAGAAGACCATAATGACACCCATTCCAAGCATGACCCTACAATTACCATTGTTATCTTCCAAGCACTTGCTTAGTTCACAGGTATCAGCGTATATAGTTAGTCAACGTGAAAATCTTACCAATTGACTGCTAGTCTCAAAAACCTGCTAAAGATTTTCAGGATCATTCCCTTAACCATCTTGTGCATATAAATGGATGGTTTTTCTCCTGTCATGTTTCCTAGCTTTTTTGCTTGCCCTCCATTCTGTATTCCTCAAGTTGTTGCTTTCCTTTTAATTGTATATACATGTTTTTATTTCTTCATTTGAGTTCTTACACTATGGAGACTATAAGATATTTACACATGTGGGTCTCATTTATTTTACTTGTGAGTATATCTTCAAGTGTCATCCACTTAAATATGAAGGCTTTGAGTTTATCATTCTTTATAGCTGAGTAATACTCCATTGTATAAAAGTACTACATGTTTTTCATCCATTCCTCCAGTGATGAGTGTTTAAGTTGTTTCCAAGGTTTGGCTATCACAAATTGTGCTGTTATAAACATAGGCACACATATATCATTATGATATGACATTTTCAGTTCCCCCAGGAAAATTCCCAGTAGGTGGATAGCTGGCTTGAATGGCATTTCTGGTCCTAGTTTCTTAAGGTGTCTCCACACTGATTTTGATAATGGTTGCACCAGTCTACATTCCCACCAGCAGTGGAGAAGCGTTCCTTTTTTCCAACATTTGTTGTTTCTTGATATCTTTATGATAGCCATTCTTTCTGGAGTGAGATGGTATGTCAGTATTGTTTTAATTTGCATTTCATGGATGGCTAGTGATATGGAGCATTTTTTCATATATTTATTTGCTTCTCTAATTTTGTCTTCTCAGAAGTGTGCATTCATCTCGGATGTGCATTTCTGCATTGGGTCTTTAAATTTTGGAGCCCTCCTGTTCTTTAGTTCTTTATAAATTCTGGAGAGCAGACCTTTGTGTGAGTGCTTGTTAGTTTTTTCCCAATTTGTGGGTATCCTTCTTTGAATAAAAATGATTGCATCTTTTTTGTCCATTCCTCAGTTGATAGGCATTTTTGTTGTTTCCCAGATTTATCAATTGCAAATAGTGCTTGTATAAATATGGGTGCATATACATCATTGTAGTGTGATAGCTTTAATTCTTTTGGGAAGATATCCCAAAAGGAAATAACTATGTCAGATTTTACCTCTAATCCTAGCTTCTGAGTGATTTTCACACTGGCTTACACAGTTGTTACACCAGTTTACATTACGACTAACAGTGGAGAGGGGCTCATTTTCCCCCACCGCCATCCCAGCATTTGGGTTTTATTGATCATAGCCACTCTTTCTGAAGTGAGATGTGATCTCACTGTTGTTTTATTGTCTCATGCCTATACATTATACCCTGATTAACTGCTTTGAAGATAATGGTATGCATTGTATTAATTGTTACTCTATTGTTTTGAGGTTTTTTTGTTCTTTAAAAAATAAAAAGACTACATTTTGGTCAAATAACTATAACATTACAGTGGAAAACCATATATATATATATATATATATATATATATATATATATATATATATATATATATATATATGGTGTAAGTCCAATGGGGATCATCCTGAAATCATGGAGGAGAACCATGAAAGGCATTTCCTGTTGGGAGACAGTAAATGGATGCCCCCATTGGACTTATGCACCATGTGGACATACTCTTGACTATTGAAGAGGTACATAGTTATCATAGTCTCTAATCTGAACATAGAGGTATTTTAAAGTCTTTATGCTAAAGTATTCCTAGAGCATAAATCTACACTGAACCTGAACTACATTTAATTCCCAATAGGCATTGTTACCATTGTTACTCAACATCCAAGAGTTACAGACACTGATATAATTTTGATGTAGAGATGATATCATTGTATCCTTCCCTCCATGAGGCTCATAGCTGCAACATTCACATTGATTAAGGTTCTTTCCTTGAGCAAGATTCCTATGATGCCCTATCCTGAGTACTAAACTTCTACTGGACTCTACTCCAGCTCCCTTGCCTCAGTCACCTGTGTGCTTTCCCCTCAGCTCTAAGCGGGAGTGTTTCCAAACCTTTTTTGAACCAGAACCTTGAACTATTGGAGCATTCATGCTGTCATTACCCCAGCTACATTAGTGTCCTACCCTCTATGTGCTTCATGCATCTACAACACCAGACCAGTTGCCTACCACCCATGCCAAATTTGAAGCAGTTTTCTGTCCTCTTTATATTACAGGCTCCAGCTCACCAGTGCCCTTCCACCTGTTAACACCACAGCTAAAGTAGTGCCTCAGTTGATGTGTGTGCATGCAAAAGCTGTTGCTAAAGGAACTATGCTTTATTTCTAATACGATCAGAGAATTATGTGAGTTGTGGCATCCTATCCTTAACACTAAGTAGCTGCAACTCTGCCTTAGTTACATTCGTATGACTGGAACAAAATAGCAGACACCTAACCTACAATTTATAGGAGAAATTTATTTTGGCTCAAAGTTTCAGAGCAGTTTCTGTCAATATTTTTAAACTGAAATACGGAAACAGCATGGTGGAAATGACTGGCATGGAGGAAAACTGCTCACATGGTGTTAGATAAGCAGAAAGCAGTTGGGGAGTGAATTATTGCCTTATTGCCTTTCAGTTCATGCCTACAGGTCCCATTTCCTAACTGCAAGTCAGCTATAGAAGCTCCACAATCCTTTCACATTACAAAAGCTCTATCTCTGAAGATGTAAGAGTTTCAGGGGATATTCTGGATCTTTATCATAATATTGCATTCTGGCCCACTAAAGGTGCATGTATAATACTTTATGTAAAACTTATTTATTCTGTCTCTAAAATGTGGAAGGTTTTAAGAGGTCAAACTTTTCTGAAAATTCTAAGTCTGAAGTCTCACCTGACACTCAAGGCAAACTCTTACCTATCAGTCCCTGTAAAAATGAAAAAGAAAGTTAAACACTGCTGGTGCTACTGCTGCTGCAGCTGCTGTATAATGGCATATGATAAATATTCCCATCCTAAGAAAAGGAAAAATAGAAGGGTAGAAAGCAGTAACAGATCCTAGGAAGGCAAACATTAAATCCCATAAAACCTTAAATATAAAATGTTACATACCTCAGAAAGAAGAAAAATTGTGAATTGAGTAGAATAGATTTATATAAACTATTTAACCATGAACATTTAAAGGTATTTATCATGCAATGACAGTTTTTATTTTACCATGGACATTCCATGAAAACTCCTGAAACTAGTCATAGGCCAGAGTGCTTGTCTTGACTAGAAAGAGACTATCTCTGAAATCCATTATAAAGATTATTTTAGGTATTCAAGGACACAAGCTCCTGAGGACCTTATGTAAAATAATTTGGGCCCATGCTACTAGGGACTGAGTCAGTATTTCTACAACTATAATTGAGAGAATAATGAGTTCTTGAAAATAGTAATGCCAAATCAAGCAGAATTGGAATCAGTTACCTAGGACTGAATCAGCTACTTAAGACTGACTATAGCTTTTCTTTGAAATATATGAGAAGTTTCAAATCTTGCATTTTCTGGAGATGAGCAACTCATTTCACTTTTTCTCAAGCTATGAGTAATTTTAACAACTTATACTTTTATAATTGGATGTGAAAATTCTTTTTTTGTTCCTCTCCATTTCCTCTATAATTTGAAATCACCTGAGTAGTCTTATTTAATGTTAATATAATTATTGCCTTATTCAATAAAAATATCTTCCTTGTAATAGGACATATTAAGAATGTCATAATAGAAAAAGATGTTCATGAAATGAAATATGACTGCAGATATAGAGAAGGTTGACTTTCTGCAGGCAGTACTTCAAATTGTAATATAAAAACTGAACTCATACCTGTCTTACAGTGTTCTTTACACTTGAGTCAAAACAAGTAAAAACAGGTCACTTCCCATTAGGCCAAGGAAAGTTAAGCTGTTTTGAAGATGTCATAAAGAACATATTGCATCCAAATCTTCCAGTACTTCTAGTGAAAATTGTGTTTCTGGTTTGGATTCTTCATCATAAAGGGACTTCACACAGCTCTCTCTCTCTTTCTCTGTCCCACTGTCTGTTTGTCCCTGTCCGTGTCTCTGTCTCTGTCTCTCTATCTCCTTTTTTCCTTCTCTCCCTTCCTCCTATTCTTTTGGGATTGGCTACCATATTCACTGCAATTAAGTAACACCTAATGAAATTTGATTGTAGAAGAAAAATTCAGTTTCTTTAATTAAAAACAGAACAACTTTTAAGTTCTTAGTTTTTATCACTATGAGTTAATATGCCATGTGTTTTTAATCATGTTAGACTTTACATTGTTTAATAACAATTAACTAAGGCTGGCCAAATAGCTCAGCAGATTAAAGTGCCTGCTTAGGCAGATGCAGGGGTCAGTGGTTCCACCTTGGCCTTTCTTGCCAGCACCATTCCCTGAGCACGCTGAGATGACTGTTGAGACTGGGTGTATTAGCATGTGCCTGTAATCCCAGCACTTGGAGGATGAAAACAGACGGAAAATGTCAAATCTACTCGGTGAAACCCTGTAGACCCTGTAGACCCTGTCATACGATACAAAAAAAAAAAAAAAAACTAAACTGTTTAAACTACTCCTTGTATTCTGTTGTTTTGCAAATGTTGTTAGTCCTTAATCTTTCAGTTCTGAAAAGATGTCTTTCAGTTGTTTTTCTGGCTATGATAATGCAGCATAATTTTACTAATTTTCCTTCCATTTTACTGAATTATTTGCACTCAAAACTAAAATCTAAAAACCTGGGGTTTTTAAAATTTTACTTTATGGAAAAATATAAAACAAAATTTCATAATAAACTAATAGAAAATAATAATTAATACAATGCATAATGTTATGTTCAAAGTAGTTACTCAGAGTATAAGATATATGCATAAAAATGTCTTCAATAAATACTAGCAAACTTTCCTATTTAATGAACTATGAAACAGTAATAATATAGCTAACTTGCATTTTTTTTCTCCTTTTCAATTTTCCTTCCTTATCCCATTACCCATCATATTTGAATTTTCCTTTTAAAAATTTTATTCCCCTTTCACAATATCCATTGTAAATTTAAACCCTATTTACTCATTCAATTTATCACACTAGGGAAATGTTGTAATATTTACAACTTTGAGACTGATTTGTTTAACTTCTGAGTATGTATCAAGTTGCATCCATTTGCCTAGTAAAGTCTCAAGTTTATCCATCTGTATGGCTAAGTAGCAATCCAGTGTGTAAAAACAAGTATCATTTTTATCCATTCCTATGTTGATGGGCATTTCTATTGTTTCAAAAATTTAGAAATTAAAATTTGTGCTGTTACAGATATGGGTATATATATATATATATATATATATATATATATATATATATATATATGTATATATATATATATACTTATAGTGTCATTTTTTTAAATTTTCCTAGGAAGATACCCAGAAGGGAAGCTTCTAGGTCAAATGGGGCCTCTAATTATAGCTACTTTTAGGAATCTTCACATTAAGTTGAACAGTGGTTGCACCAGTCTGCACTCTCAGAAACAGTGGAGAAGGGTTCATTTTTTTCTCACAACCCCTCCTTCATTTGTTATTTGTTGATTTATTGATGATAACAATTATTTATGGATGAGATGAAATATGTTTTTTATCTTTTATGAGAAAACAGATAAAATAGCAATAAAACAGATTAGTAGGACAGTTACAATAATTAATACATTACATATTATTGTTTTCATAGTAGTCATTCAGAGGACAAAACATAAACATGATATCTTGGCTAAACAATATTAGTACAAACCTTTACTCTCATTAAACTAAGAGAAAGTAGATATATATCCTATTTTGGATATACATACATATTTTTTCTCTAAAACAAATCATTTAGCTATATCCCCATATTTTGTTTTGTTTCATCAGAGATGAATGTTACACTGCACTTAAAGAAGTTTTTGTTTGAAGAAGTCTTTAAGTGACCTTTTCATACTTTAAGCCAGTCTAAAGATTATAGGTACTTAAATTCAGCAAAAGAACTTAATATAGTCTAATAGTCCATAATAGTAGTGGGTGATCAGAAAAACTGGCAATTATCCAGTTGTTGACTTAAGCCTTTTATAGCTTAGCATATTAATATTTCATTACTTTTATACCTCGTGGTTATAATTTTCTGCTGGATTGTAAAGACCAAGATAGAGTAAGACCTATATTAGTAAAAATATAACTTTCATATCTAACAAGGTCTGTCAAATCCCCTCAGGATTTACCCTGGAACCATGTACAGCCCCTTGTGGATCTTTTGTCAGTATCAGCCACCTGGATGAGTTATGGCCATTGCTTGACCAATTGGATTTCTGTGACAGCCTGAGAGATTTTTTTCTCTCTAGGTGACTTACTTTAGGCACATTTTACATCGTCCATCACTTTCCTCAGTGGCCCCATAATCTCCTTGATCAGAAAATTTGCAAAATCTCCACTGAGTTACAGGATGTCACAGGACAGGTTCACTTATGTCCTGAGTCCTCACAGACCTTGAAGGGCTAGGGCCAAAATATTGGCTATCCTTGTGGCCCTTCTGTTTCTCTAATTTTTGGTCTGCAAACTAGTTGTTAAACATCTGGAAGAGAAACTTAATGATATTATTTCTCTGTAGCAAATATAGTTCAGCTTAAGGTCACTATCTGTCTGAATATAAAATGCCTTCCACATGACATGGAACTGCTATTTTCCAACAGCAACAGACATTCTGAACTTTAAATCCCTATACAATGTGAAAAGAACAATTATAAATTTTAACAGAGAAATTTAGAAAACAAACCATGTACAATATTGTAGGAGGACAATCCTCTGATTTTTTTTATTCTCTCTTGATTTCTTTTATTACCTTTTCTTTAACAAACATTTACCTTAAATAGAGTATTGACATAATTCATACAATATTAGAAGTACACATTTAGAAGACCAAAATGATAGGTATTTCAAACATGGTTTTAGTACTACACATTCCTACCATCAGTGTAGTTGCTTCATGCACAGATATCAGCATATAGAGTTAGGTCAGGATAAGAATTCTACCTATCAACTGTGATTTTCAAAAACCTAATGGGGATTCTTAGCACCATTCGTTTAATCACTTTACTTGGATAAATGTATGGTTTTGACCCTGACATATTTCCTAACTTTTCCCCTCTCTCTTCGTTTTTTGATTCCTTAAGTACTTGTGTTCAATTTGACTGTGTTATACCTTTCAATTTTGCTTTCTTTTTTTCATTCTTCCACTAGGTAAACTATATTTACACGTGTGGGTCTGGTTTATTTCACTTGTGAGTTTATCTTCAAGTTGAATCCACTTATATATGAAGGCTTTCAGTTTATTTTTCTTTATATTTTACTAATAGTCCATTCCATAAAAACACCACATGTTTTTCATCCATTCCTCAGGTGACAGGCATTTTGGATGTTTCCAAGATTTGGCTATCCAAAATTGATGCTGCTATAAACATAGGGGCACATACATCACTATCATATGATATTTTTAGTTCTTTTCAGAAAATTGTCAGACAGGGAATAGCTGGTATGAATGGGATTTCCAATACTAGATTTTGAGGAGTCACCACAATGAGTTCCATAATGATTACACAAGATTACATTCTAACCAGGAGTGGAGAAGGAATCCTTTTCCTCCATAGCCTCTCCAACATTTATTGTTGGTAGATTTCTTTATGAGAGCCATTCCCTCTGTGAAAGATGGTATCTCAGTGTTGTTTTAATTTGCATTACACGAATGCCTAGTGATGGGGAGCACTTTTTCATGTATTTATTTGCTTCTTGTACTCTTCCCTCTGAGAAGTCTGTGTTCATCTCCAATGCCCAGTTTTGAACTGGGTCTTTAAATTTTAGGGCCCTAATAATTTTAGTACTTCAAAAATTCTAAAGAGAAGACCTCTGCTTCAGTATTTATTACCTAATAGTTTTTCCAAATTTGTGGCTTGTGTTTTCACTCTGCTGGTAATTTCTTTTGATGTCCAAATAGTTCTCATTAAGAAGCCTCAGCTCTTAATTCTTTCAAGATTTTCCAGTGCAATTTGATTTTTGTTCATGAACTGTTTGCATACCCCAATGTGTTTAAGATTTGTTCTTATGTTCTCTTGCAAAAGATGTAGATTTTCTGTTTTAATGTTTAGATTTTTAATACATTTTGGCTTTAATTTAGTGCATGGTGGTAGACTAGGGTCAAGTTTTAATTTTTAGCATGTAGAGAGCCAGTTTTTCCAGGAACATTTGGTAAAGAGCCTATTTTTCTTCCAGTAAGCTTGTTTGGCCCCTTTGTTGAAGATAAGATGACTGAGCGTGTTTGTAGTTGCATCTCCATCTTCTAATTTATTTCACTTGATCTTCCAGTCTATTCTTTTGCTGATATCATGCTAATTTTATCACAGTAGCTTTTTAATATAATTTCAAATAAGGAATTGTAAAGCATCCTGCTTTGTCTTTGTTGGCAAGGATTACCACTGCTATTGTGGGACTTTTCTGGTTCCAAATAAATTTTAGGAATGATTTCTCTGAATCTGTGAGAAATGTTACTGGTATAGGGACTGCATTGCTTCAATATAGCAAATTTGGGAGTATGGCCATTTTGAAATGTGGGCACTTCCTACCCAGAAGCAGGGAATATCTTTGCATTTTGGGAAATCCTCTGCCATCTCTTTTTTTCCAGACTACTGTAATTTTCAGTGAATGAATCTTTTACTTCTTTAGTTAGGTCAATTCCTAAGTATTTCATTTACTGCAGTGCTATAGAAAAGGCATTGTTTCTCTCCTTTCCCTCTCAGTGGGTTTGTTATCTGTTCTGAGGAATGCTATTGACTTCTGGGTATTGATTTGATATCCTGCCATGCTACTGAATTTTGATATTAATCCTTTTTTTAACAGTTTTACGGAGAAACAAATAGTAATGAGGCACTTTCAAAATCGATTAGTAGGACACTTTCAAAAATTAATACATTGTATATTGTTGTCTTCATAGTGATTATTCATAGTACAAGTTGCAGACATAACATCCTGTCCACAGATACTATTAGAACAAATCTTTCTATTAACTGAATTAAGAGAAAATAGATGTATGTCTATCCTCTCTATTTTGAATATACATATACAAAATGGTCCTTCATTGTATACCCTTTTTTTGTTTAGATTTGTAAGAGATAGGTATTGTATTATCAATTAAATATTATAGGTGGGTAAATTCGGCAAAAATATTCCAATATAGTCCAGTAGTTCATAACAGTAGTGGGTCATCAAAGGTCTGGTGATGTCAGTTGTTGACTTGAGCCTTTCACAGCTCAGCATATTAATATGGCTTCACTTTATATACCTCATTTTTATACTTTTCTGCTGGATGGTTGAGACCAAGACACAGAAAGACCTATGCATCAGGAAATGTAACTTTTGTATCTGCCAAGGTCAGTCAAATCCCCTCAGGATTTATTCTGAAACCCTGTACCGAAGTTTGAAGATCTTTTGTCAGTGTGAGCCATGTGGATGAGTCACAGCTATTGCTTGACCAACTTGCTCTCTGTGAAAGCCTGAGAGAATGTTTTCTCTCCATTTGGCTCTCCTTAGGCACAATCTAAATCATGTATCACAATCCTCTGTGGCTCTACAATCTCCTTGATCAGAAAATTTGTGGCACAACTGAGTTAAATGATTTTTACAGTACAGGTTCTCTTATGTCTTGAGTCCTCACTGGCCCTGAAGGTCAAGGGCCAAAATGGTGGCTCTCCTTGCAGCCCTACTGTTTCTCTATTCTTTGGTCTGCAAACTTAAGTTCTTAACCCTCTAAAAGAAAAGTTTATTATTTTTACCCTACAAAGTAGGCAGTTGAGCTTAACCTCACTATCTCTCTGAATATCAAACATATTAGGCATAACATGGAACAGATATTTTCCAAGTATTGATATGTTAAACTTTAACTCCCTGCAGAATATGAAGGATAAAAAAAAAATTAAAAATACAAAAAATTGGGGGCCAGGATGATCTCTCAGTGGAATAAGCGCTTACCTGGCAAATGCAAGAGCCTGAGTTCAATCCCAAGTACTGCCAAAAATAAATAAATTAATAAATAAAAATTAATAAATAAAAAATAAAAAATATAGTTTAAAAATAGGAATAAAACATTACAGATTTTTACATGAAAATTTAGAAATCTAACCATTGTAGCACAACAGTCTATGAAATTTTTTTTCTTGTCTCTTGTTTTCATTTCTTATACTTTTTTATACAAACATTTATTTCACAGTCAGTGTGACAGTAATTGATATGACATGACAAGCAGTACATATTTAGAAGACTAGAATGACACACATTCCAAACATTACCTTCATATTATATATTGCTATCATCTCTGCATTTGCTTAGTTCACAGGTATTAGCATATATAGTTACTCACTGTGAGAATCTTGCCAATTAACTGCTAGTTTCAAAAACCTGCTGAAGATTCTCAGGATCATTGCCTTATGACTATATGCATATAAACATATGGCTTTGGCCCCATCACGTTTCCTACCTTTTCTCTTGCCCTCTCCTCTTTGTCTGATCCTTAATTTCTGTCTTTCCTTTTAAATGTATTATACCTTTCTATTTTCATTTTTACTTTTCAGTTCTTACACTATGGCTACCATATGGTATTTACACATGTGGGTCTCGTTTATTTCACTTATGAGTATATCTTCAGGTGGCATTCATTTAAATACAAAGGCTGTGAGTTAATACTCCATTGTATAAAAATATCACAACTTTTGCATTCATTGCTCAGGCAACGGGTATCTTGGATGTTTCTAAGACTTGGCTATTACAAACTGTGCTGCTATAAACATAGATACACATATATCAGTATGTTATGACAACTTCAATTCCTCTGGGAAAATTCCCAGTAGGAGGACAGCTGTTTTGAATGGAATTTCCAGTCTTAGTTTGTTCAGGGCTCTCCACACTGATTCCATAATGGTTGTACCAGTCTACATTCCCCTCAGCAGTGGAGAAGGGTTCCTTTTTCCCCACAGGCTCTCCAGCGTTTGTTGTTGGTTGATTTGTTTATGATAGCCATTCTTTCTAGGGTGAGATGACATGTCAGATGTATTTTACTGTGCACTTCACAGATGGCTAGTGATGAGGAACATTTGTTCAATTATTTATTCACTTCTCTGATTTTGTCCTCTGAGTATGTGTTCATCTCAGATGCCCATTTCTGTGGTGTATCTTTAAATTTTGGGGCCCTAATTTTGTTTAGTTCTTTATAAATTCTAGAAAGCACACCTTTCTCTGAGTACTTCTTAGTTAACATTTTTTCCCAATTAGTTGACTTTTCACTTTGTTGGCAATATCTTTTGACCTTAAAAAACTTCTCAATAAGAAGAGGTTCCAGTTGCTAATTTTTTAAGTATTACCTGTATTATTTGACTTTTTTTTTTCATGCAGTCTTTGCCTACCCAAGGTATTCCACAGTTCCTCCTATTTTCTCTTCCATGACATTATGTGTTTCTGTTTTAATGTTTAGATCTTTAATCTATTTTGACTTTAGCTTAGTGCATGGTGAAAGAACTGGGTGAAGTTTTAGTTTTTGGCATATAGACAGCCAGTTCTTCTAGCACCATTTCTTAAAGAGATATCTTTCTTCCACTAAGTATGTTTGGCCCCTTTGCCAAAGACAAGGTGGATGAATGTGTTCATACAAGATTCTGCATCTTCTAATCTATTCCATTGATTCTCAGATCTATTTTGTTGCCAGTGTCATGCTAACTCTATCATGGTAGCTTTGTAGTATAATTTCAAGTCAGGATTTCTAATGCTTGCTGCCTTATGTTTGTTGCTCAGGATTGCCTTTGCTATTCTAGGTCTTTTTGCATTCCAAATAAGTTTTTGGAATGATTTCTCTAGATCACTGAGGTATGTTGGTGATACTTTGTTAGGAATTGCATTAAATCTGTACAGCAATTTTGGGAGTATGGCCATCTTTGCAATGTTGCTTATTCCTATTAAATAGTAAGCAATATCTTTACATTTTCTGAAATCTTCTACAGTCTCCTTTTTCAAAGTACCATCATTTTCCTTGAAAAGATCTTTAACTTTTTTAGTTAAATGAATTCCAAGGTATTTCATTTTCCATGGTCCTATTGTAAAACGTATTGTTTCTCTTATTTCCCTCGCTACGAGTTTGTTATCTATTTAGAGGAATGCTATTGAATTATGGGTATTGACATTGTATGTTGTTAGGCATCACTTCTAGTAGTTTCTTGGTAGAGATTTTTGAGTCGTCCATGCAAAGTATCTTGTCATTTGCAAATGGTAGTTCAACTTCTTCATTACCTATTGTAATTCCTTTTATTACTCTCTCTTGTGTAATGACTCTAGCTAATGGTTGAAGAACTATATTGAATAGGAGAGTTGATAGAGGGCATCCTTGTCTTCTACCAGATCTAGAGTAAAAAATTTCAGTTTTTCTCATTTTGAATTATGTTACTCATTGGGTTGTCATGGATGGCCATTATCAGACTGAACTATAGGCCTTCTATTCCAATTTTCTCTAGAGCTTTGGACATGAATGAGACTTGAACTTTTTCAAAAGCCTTTTCTGCATCAATTGAAATGATGGTGTGGGTTTTGGATTAGTCTCTATTGATATAGTGTATTACACTGATAGATTTGCATATTTGGGACCATCCTTGCATCCCTTGCTTAAATGTTACCTGGTAATGACGTAAAATCTTAATGATGTACTGAATTCTAATTGATAGCATTTTATGGAGGATTTTTGCATTTATGTTCATGAGTGAGATTGTCCTGTAGTTCTCTTTTTTAGTTGCATCTTTCCGTGGTGTTGGTATCAGTATAATACTTGCCGTCAGGGATGATTTTGTGAAGATTGCTTCCTTTTCAATTACCTTGCAGAGTTTGAGGAGTATACAGATTATAGTATGTTCTGTAAATTTCTTATAGTATTCTACCATGAATGCATCAGGACCTGTACTTTTCTTTGTTGGTAGTTTTTTATTGCATTTTGTATTTCATTTGCTCTTAATGGGTTATTGAGACGTGCTATATCTTCTTGATTCAGTTTTGATAATTTGTACCTTTCTAAGAATCTGTCCATTTGTTCTATATCATCTATGCTGTAATAGGAAAGATTCTCAAAGTGGCTCTTGATAATCTTCTGAATTTCTACTGGGTCTGTGGCAATTACACCCTTTTCTTTCCTTATTGCTTGTACTTAAATTTTTCTGTTCTCTTTGTGATGAGGTTAGCTAGGGGCTTATCAATTTTATTAAATCTTTCAAAAAATCACCATCCTGATTCATTAATTCTTTGAACTGATTTCTTTGTCTCAAATGAATTAATTTCTTCTCTAATCTTTATGATTTCTTCCTGACTTTAGGATTTTAGTTTGCTTTGCTTTTTCTTTTCAAGGTGTTGGAGGTGCAGCATCAAGGTGTTTATTTTTTCCCACACTGTTTTCCTAATGTGTGAGTTCACAGCTGTAAATTTCACTCTGAGAACTGCTTTCATTGCATCCCATTAATTCCATTCAGTTGTTGATGAATTTTCATTGAGTTGTACATATAGTTCACTTACTTGTTTAATGTCTTCTGTGAGCCATCTATTGCTGAGGAGAGTGTTGTTTAATTTCTATGCATTTATGTTTTTTTTCTGTTTTTTTGTCATTTATTTCCAGTTTCAATGTACTGTGGTCAGAGAATATGCATGAGATAATTATTGTTTTCTTCCATGTATTTAAGCATGACTCTGCACTAGTTTGGGGCCTGCTTTAGAAAATGACCGATGTGCATATAAGAAAGGTGTATTCTGTTCTGCTTGGTTGGAACACTCCATATGTCCACTAACTCCATTTCTTCCAAACTCTGGGTCAGTTCTGATATTTCTTTACTAATTTTTGTCTGCTTGACCAATCTTTCAGGGATAAGGGAGTGTTAAGCTCTCCTGTTAACATTGTGGTATTGGATATTTGATTTTTTTTTCCAGAAGAACCAGGGATGGGAAGCGCTTATTACTCTGAGCCATCTCCCCAGCCCCTGGATATTAGATATTTCATGTTCATTAAAATTTGTCTTATATATGTGTACACTCCGGTGTTTGTTGCACACATTTCATGAGTGTTACCTATTCCTCTAGAATTTTCCCCTAACCAATATATATTGACATTGTTTATTTTATATGATCATTGTTTGTTTGAGGATGGGACTATCTGAGAACAAGATTGATACATCTGTTATTTTTTTCTTTTTTTAATTTATTTTTTATTTTATTGAAGGACAAATATCAATCAGACAATCATACAGTTGTAAGACACTTTAACAAGACAGATTCGATAAATTAATACATTGCAAACTGTTTTCATACTGACTTGGTATAGTACAAGGTGCATACATGATATTATACTTACACACATTATTATAGCACATGTCTCTTATCAGTAAATTAATAGTGTAGCTGTTTACTTGTCTTATTTTTCATACCTGAATGATATCAAAAATTCAATAATTATTTTCCTAGTGGATGACCATAGTACTAGAAGCCGACATAATATCCTGTCCAACCACAATCAGTGCAAATCTTGACTCTCATAGGATTATGTAGAAGCACAGAGTTATCTAACCCAACTGTACAATCTATACACACACATCATGGTTATTTATTTCTATACCCCTTCCTTTGTCTACACCTGTCAAAGGTGGGCACTCTATTGTCATTCAACTAACTTAGGTGCTTGAACTCGACAACACAGTCCTACACAGTCCAGCATTCCACAAAAATGGTGAGTTAACCGAAGAAGTTGTCGACCATACCCATTTACAGCTCAATTTAATATTATGTCCCCACAATGTATACTTCATTTTTATACTTTTCTGCTGAATGGTTAAGACCTAGATAGAGCAACACTTATATACCAAGGCATGTACTTTATGTTTCTTATGAGGTCAGTGAAGTCTTCTCAGGGTTTATCTTGTAATCCTGTACCTTATTCTGTAGATCCTTTGTCAGTGTCATCCATGTGGATCAGCCACCGCCAATGCTTGACCAATTTGCTCTCTGTCAGAGCCTGAGAGAAAGTTTTCTCTCCGTGTGACTCTCGCCAAGAACACTATAGAACTTCAGTCTTTTTCCTCTGTGGCTCCATAATCTCCTTGTTCAGAAAATTTGGAGTGCACCTGAGTTTCATGATGTTGCAGTACAGGTTCACCTATGTCCTGAGTATTCGCTGACCTTGAAAGGCTAGGGCCAAAGTGTTAGCTGGTCTTGTGCCTCTTCTATTTCTCCAACTCTGACTTGTGATCTTAGGTTGTTAACCATCCAGAAGAAAAGCTGATTAGTATCCTGGAGCATATGCCGTTCACTTTGCCTTATCTGACTCAATTGATTTTAGTTGTTGTATGTTTCCTTTTGTTTTTCTGCTTTTCACTTCTTATACTAGGGAGACTATACGATATTTACACATGTGTGTTTGGTTTATTTCACTTATGAGTATATGTTCAAGTGGCATCCACTTCAGTATAAATGCTTCAAACTTAACATTCTTAATAGCCGAGTAATATTCCATTATATAGAAAAACCACATCTTTTTCAACCATTCCTCATGTGATGGAAATCTTGGTTGTTTCCAAGATTTTGCTGTCACACATTGGGCTGCTATAAACATAGGTACACAAATATCTCTATGACACAATGTATCCAGATTCTTTGGGAAAATTCCCAGTAGGGGGATAGCTGGCTTGAATGGGATTTCTAGTCCTACTCTTTTGAGGAGTGCCCACACTGAACTCCACAACGGTTGTACCAGTCTACATTCCTACCAGCAGTGGAGAAGTGTTCCCCTTTCCCCACAACCTCTCCAACATTTGTTGTTGGTTGATTTCCTTATGATAGCCATTCTTTCTGGAGTGAGATGGTATCTCAGTGTTGTTTTCATTTGCATTTCACAAATGGCTAGCGATGTGTAGCATTTTTTCGTATATTTATTTGCTTCTTTAATTTCATCCTCTGAGAAGTGTGTATTCATCTCAGATGCCCATTTCTGAATTGGGTTTTTAAATTTGAGGGCCCTGTTATATCTTAGTTCTTTATATATTCTAGACAGTAGTCCTCTATCTGATTGCTTATTAGTTAGGATTTTTTCAAAATTTGTGGGTTGTTGTTTCACTCTGTTGACAAGTTCTTTTGACATGCAGAAGCTCCTCAAGAAGAGTTGATCCCAGTTGTTGATTCTTTCAAGTGCTTCACGTGCAAATATGTTTATTCATGAACTGTTTACCTTCCCATATGTCTTCAGGAGTTCCTCCTACTTTCTCTTCCAGGAGATTGAGTGTTTCTGTTTTAATGTTTAGATCTTTAATCCATTTTGACTTTAATTTAGTGCATGGTGATAGAGCTGGGTCAAGTTTTACTTTTCGGCATGTAGAAAGCCATGTTTTCCAGCACCATTTGTTAAAAAGGCTATCTTTCTTCCAGTGAGCTTGTGTAGCCCCTTTGTCGAAGATAAGATGGCTGAGTATTTTCGTAGATGCCTGTGCGTCTTCTAATCTATTCCACTGATCCTCAGCTCTATTTTGTTGCCAATACAATGTTGATTTTATCACAGTGGGTTTGTAGTATAATTTCAAGTCAGGAATTGTGATGCCTCCTGCCTTGTCTTTATTGGCCAAGATTGCCTTTGCTATTCTAGGTCGTTTGTGGTTCCAAAAAATTTTACGATTGATTTCTCTATGTCTGGGAGGTATGTGGGTGGCAGTTTAATAGGGACTGCATTAAATCTGTACAGCAATTTTGGGAGTATGGCCATCTTCACAATATTGGTTCTTCCTATCCAGGAGCATGGAATATCTTTCCATTTTCTGAAATCCTCTATAGTCTCTTTTCTTAGGGTGTTGTAATTTTCTGTGAAAAGATCTTTGACTTCCTTGGTTAAGTGAATCCCAAGGTATTTCATTTTCCGTGGTGCTATTGTAAAAGGTATTGTTTCTATAGTTTCCCTTTCAGTGTGTTTGTTATCTGTGTAGAGGAATGCTATTGACTTTTGAGTACTGATTTTGTATCTTGCTATGCTACTGAATTTCCGTACCAGTTCTAGTAGTTTCTTGGTGGAATTTTTGGTGTTTGCCAAGTAAAGTATCATGTCGTCTGCAAATAGTGATAATTTAACTTCTTTACCTATTCTTATTTCCTTTATTTCTCCCTCTTTTCTAATGGCTGTTGCTAAGGATTCCAAGATTATATTGAATAGGAGGGGCAATAGAGGACATCCTTGTCTTGTACCTGATTTAAGAGTAAAAGATTTCAGTTTTTCCCCATTTAGGATAATGTGAGCTTTTTGGGTTGTCATAGATGGCTTTTATCAAGTTAAGAAACAGTCCATCTATTCCAATTTTCTGTTTTAATGTTTAGATCTTTAATCCATTTTGACTTTAACTTAGTGCATGGTGATAGAGCTGGGTCAAGTTTTACTTTTCGGCGTGTAGAAAGCCATGTTTTCCAGCACCATTTGTTAAAGAGGCTATCTTTCTTCCAGTGAGCTTGTGTAGCCCCTTTGTCGAAGATAAGATGGTTGAGTATTTTTGTAGATGCCTGTGCGTCTTCTAATCTATTCCACTGATCCTCAGGTCTATTTTGTTGCCAATACCATGTTGATTTTATCACAGTGGCTTTGTAGTATAATTTCAAATCAGGAATTGTGATGCCTCCTGCCTTGTCTTGATTGGCCAAGATTGCCTTTGCTATTCTAGGTCGTTTGTGGTTCCAAATAAATTTTAGCATTGATTTCTCTATATCTGGGAGGTATGTTGGTAGCAACTTAATAGGGATTGCATTAAATCTGCACAGCAATTTTGGGAGTATGGCCATCTTCACGATGCTGGATCTTCCTATCCAGGAGCATGGAATATCTTTCCATTTTCTGAAATCCTCCATAATCTCTTTTCTTAGAGTGTTGTAATTTTCCGTGAAAAGATCTTTGACTTCCTTGGTTAAGTGAATCCCAAGGTATTTCCTTTTCCGCGGTGCTATTGTGAAAGGTATTGTTTCTATAGTTTCCCTTTCAGTGTGTTTGTTATCTGTATAGAGGAATGCTATTGACTTCTGCGTATTGATTTTGTATCCTGCTATGCCACTGAATTTTGCTATCAGTTCTAGTACTTTCTTGGTGGAATTTTTGGGGTCTTCCAAGTAAAGTATCATGTCGTCTGCAAATAGTGATAATTTAACTTCTTCTTTTCCTATTCTTATTCCCTTTATTTCTCCCTCTTTTCTAATGGCTGTTGCCAAGGATTCCAACACTATATTGAATACAAGGGGTGATAGAGGACATCCTTGTCTTGTACCTGATTTAAGAGTAAAAGATTTCAGTTTTTCCCCATTTAGGATTATATGAGCTTTTGGGTTGTCATAGATGGCTTTTATCAAGTTAAGATAGAGTCCATCTATTCCAATTTTCTGTAGGACCTTGAACATGAATGAGTGTTGGACTTTGTCAAAGGCTTTCTCTGCA
>PVKA01009237.1:0-69278 GCA_004027165.1 Ctenomys sociabilis | reverse complement strand
TTTTTTTTTTTTTTTTTTTTTTTTTTTTTTTTTTTTTTTTTTTTTTTTTTTTTTTTTTTTTTTTTTTTTTTTTTTTTTTTTTTTTTTTTTTTTTTTTTTTTTTTTTTTTTTTTTTTTTTGTCTTTTTGAGACAGGGTCTCACCATGCAGTTCAGGCTGGCCTTAAGCTCACTTTGTAGCTCAGGCTGGTCTCGAACTCATAACAGTCCTCCTGCCTCAGCCTCACCAGTGCTGGGATTACAGGCCCACGCCACAACACCTGGCTTTTTGTTCCTGTTTTAGTTTCCTTCGAGACCATAGTGAAAAGACAGATGGCTTTCAAATTGTACAAGCATGAACTCAAATCCCTTGTCTAGCTTTTTAACTTTAGAAAAGTCACTTCATCCAAACAAGAGTGGATTCGCCCATCTCAGAAAGGGAAGAAAGAGCCCCAACAGCATGAAGTCTTTGCACTGTCACATTGGCTGTCAGGTGTCAGCCACATCCATAGCTGTTCTCTCTACCTTCCCTTGTCCCTTCCTTAGTGTTTTGCTTGACTCACAAAGTCAGGACGTAGATAGTTGATTGATTATCTAAGAGAGACTCTGAGTCCTTAGCCATGTTAGCACAGGTTAGTTGTTCAAACCGTCCATTAAACACGGATTCGGGCTTCACTGCCGCACCGCGCTCCTTGTGCTCGCTGCAGTGATGAGTACGGTGAGCACAGGCTTGCCTCCGCAACTTATGCTTACCGCTGGAAATCCTAAATATATCTTGCTATCATCAGGAATCCAGCGTGGGCGCTGGTTATTTGTTTCTGCCTCATCCACTACCTCAAAATTTAATATCTTAGAATAGTTTACAGGTTGTCTATCCAAGTTCTGTTCGGGGTCTAGACTCAGTGGGCCGGTGTTCACTCTTGGTCCTCCATGCATTTGGGGTCAGAGGTAGCTGGAATTGCAGTAATCTGAAAGCGGCTTCTTCACACACTCGTGGGTTCTGGCCACCTATGATGAATGCAGTGGTGGGGATTAGCTGGGCGCCTCTGAAAACCCACACAGCCCCTCCACAGCTTGGACTCTCACTTGCAGCATGGTAATCTCAGGGTAGTCAGACTCCTTATGTCATAGCTAGGTCTTTGGAAAACACATGGCTCAAGGAAAAGGAAACAGACACTGGTATGACACAAGATCACTTGGATACGGCTATCTTTACGAGCCAGGCCAATTTCGAGGGACTGAAGCTGTAGAGGTCACCTATCAGGGAAAGAGCCGTTAGAGCAAAGGTCAGACCTGGGGTGGGTGTGCTGGGGGCAAGCTGCCACAGTGCATAACCGTCCCTCAGGCTTGTCTCTCAATATCTGGCCAGTAAACAGATTCTGACTTTTGCTTAGTCCATCCAGACTTACAAACTGAATGTTTGTGCTTGCCCTAGGAAAAGGGATCAATATTGTTTTTAAGGGATAGATAAATAGCAAAGCCTAAGGGTGTTTGCTCTGGTCCTTATAACTCCTCAGGCCATAGCATGCATACCCATTTTAACACACAAAAATCACCACCCATAGCACATGTTTCCTAGAACTTAACTTAAAGTCACATCTGCTGAAGTTTCTATTCCACTTCTGAGATGCCGTCCTTGGAACTGGAGCCTCAGCAGGTCAGTCCCATGAGAGCCCCTCGCTTCATGCATTAATGGCTTGAAGACCCCCTTCCTTCTTGCCCCAGAGACAAATGCCTTAAAAACTTATTCAGGTAGCCTTTGCATTCTTATTTTAAATATGATTCCAAAATCACAGAAAAACCAAAGGAAGAGAGAGAGAACAGGCAGACATGCACTCTAATTGTCCTAGCACAGGCAAGAGAGAGAAAAGTTTGAGCTGTACATTCTTCTGGAGTGCTGCTGAACTGAAAATCTCGATTTAACTTTTATACCTTGCAATAGAGTAGATCATGCAAACTTTGACAAAATGTGGGCAAGAGAGTTGGAAACTTGGGTGTTTTCTCTGTTCTTGCCTTCAACAAAATATTCCACTCAATTCCAGTGTAAGCTCAGGTCTTTCTGGTGGTTGTGCTTTGCCTCAGTTCACCCTTAAAGACCTGATGACAATCTGAACTCCATGCCATGAAAGCAGACGTCACCAATTTCTGGCATAATTTAATTGACACATAAATCTATGGAGTTGAGGTTTTCTCCCAAAGACTAAAGAATATTTGAAGACCGATTTGCAAAGACCTTTTAGATGCAGCAGGAAGTTATGGTCATAGGGGATTAGAATGTGTTCTCATAGTTGACGTAAGCAATGAGCTACAGAAGAACGAGAAGAGATTCTGACCAATTGCACCATACACATGCACAGAAATGCTTCCTGATTGGAATGGGCTGATGGAATATGTAGAACTCATTAAAGACCTCTTCTACAACCACATTGAAAATAAGAAAAATTTCCATTATTAGTTTAATGTACCAAGTTACTGTTCTTGAAAATATAGATTAGAAACCTTAATGTGAAATTTATATTAAAGAGCGTAGGTTTTGATTACATGTTCCAGGTGTGTCACTTTGAAACACCACCTGTCTTATTTTACAATAATGAAAAGATTCTCTTGCATCCATGGGGCCAGTTCTCCAGAGACATAGTGCAGTGTTCTCAGATTAAAATGCCACATGTATGTCTGTGTTTTTGTCTTTCTCACAAGTATTAAGTGGACAATGTCCAAGAACCACTTAAGCAGCAATAAGCTAGAAAAGTAGCTTTCGCTGTTTCCCACAGATTGTGGTGATGCAAACCAAAGATCAATGAGCTGCCAGGACGAGGGGAGGGGGAAATTCCACGCAGAAGTATCTAATGGAGTAGCCAAAGGGGTGAAGAAAGCCACTGGCTGAGCAAGCCGCGATGAATAATGGTGGTTTGTTTGTTTTAAAATTCTGTTCCTGCACATAAATCTGCTGTTGAGCAACAGTTTTGTGTAAAACAAAGCTTTAATGTTGTGTGACACTCTTGTCTGTGTGTACTTTCCAAAAATCAGGGAGGGTAGATTGGGAGTCAGCTCTTCTCCTTTGAACAACAACTCGCGCTGTTCAGGGGTTAGCAGGTTGTGTGCCTCCCCTCTTCCCACCACCCGGCTTTCCAGAGCCACAGCCCTCTGATGGCTCTGTACCACTGCCACATGCCGAGCCACTGCCACAGCTTGCTGCTACACTCACACAGCGTTTGTGTAGCTAGTCCTCCTCCTCTGGGACATCTGCTCTAATCATCTCAAGAAACCCCTGCTGAGGCCACCTCTCCCCAAAAGTAGCACTGTGCCTTGCTGCTTCTTAAAATAACCAAGCTCCTGGGAACCCTGCATCTTGCTTCTGTGTGGCCTTCCATGTGATATCTAAAATTTCTCTCACACAGCTGCTCTGCTTGGCAAGGAAGGTGGCTTCACTCATGCGAGTGCAGCTGTGTGCAGCATGCAGGGGCTTCACCCACGCTCTTCGGTCCTTGGCAGCCTCTGTAGGTGTAATATCAGGGTACCTCACTTTTCTTGCCATGATCTGGGAGACAAAAGAGCTGCCTCCACTCCAGTTTTGAAGGGTATGGGCCTCCTCCTGAGATTGTGATTGTCCCGGACGTGTGGCGTGCTAAATTTCAGCCTTCTCCAGAACAGTGTCTTCTCCTCTGGCTTTCCGCTGTCCTCTTTCCACCAGCTGCCCCCACAGAGTCTGAGACTCACAGATAGCTGCTCAGCAAGAACTGGTCAGCAGTGACAAGGAGGTGGGAGCTGGTGCCTTGGTCTGGTACTGCTGGGTTCCGCCCTCGGGCCTCGCGTCCCCTCATCCCACTCTGCTTTGGAAACCAGCAGTGTGGACCTGAGGGAGGGCCACTCTGCAGGTGCATTCCACACTGGCTGACTGCATTTCTGCTGTGGGGCTGTCTGAATGTTCAGAAAGAAAAATCCCAAACTGGTCCCCTTACCTCACCAATGTAGGCCTTTTCCCTCCTCCTTATGTAGTCTATAATGAACCTGTGATTAATGACGGGTGATTACAAGCAAATTCTCAAGGACTTTTCTTCTTGCTGTTGCTTCCCACCTTGTAGTTATATTGCTGCACATTGACTTCATACCTGTTGGTAAGGAGATAGTATGTGTGAAGCCAGAATTCCTTTCAAAGAGACAAAGGTCCTCAGAAGGACCCTCTCAGTCCCACTCCAAGGACTCTGATGAGTGCCAGCCAGCACTGAGTTCCTCGTCTGCCGAGGGCACCAGTGACCCTTCTGGCTCTCTTGAGAAACCCCGTCTCTGATCCAAGCAAAAAAGTGTAAGTCAGTTGCTGGGCATCCATAACCATGAGTGGCTAATGGCTCTGACTCGTGAAGCACCTTGCTGTGAGGACAGAGAGCATCAGGTCCCCATCCTTAGGTAGCTTGCCATGCAGTATAGGAGACAGAGATAGCAAGCTTGGAAAGAATTGAACAGTATAAGGGCCAGCAAGATAGCTCAGAAGATGCAGTGCCTGCTTAGGCAAGCACAGGGACCAGAGTTCAATTCCCAGTACTACAAGCCATGCCAACCCCACCCACAGGTGCACTAAACTGGCCACCAAGACCCAGTGTGGTGGTACGTGCCTGTAATCCCAACACTGGGGAGGCTGAAAGCAGAAGGAACACTAGGAGTCTGAGCTGCGCAGTGAGACCCTGTACCAAATACATACCAAAAACAGAATTGTAGTATAGTAAATGCTGAGTTTCAAGTGAGGTCTCAGAGGACCAGGAAGTTCTCTTGGGCGTGGTCTTAGCTGTCCATGCTGTGGGATAGCTTGTTGACATGCCCTGGTTCATTCTTCTGTCTGCATATCTCTAAATGTTCCGACCTTGGCATGTGGATGTGGGGCTGGACGCAGGAGGTGGCAAGCGCAAGCCTCTACGAAGCTGGCTGCTCCAGCCACCCGTGCTCAGCCTCTTGGTCCTGGCTGGAGGCCCTTGCCCCTGAGAGTTGTTTCTGTGTCCCCTCTGACGTATGACAGGCCTCCTCAGTGTGGTCCAGGCTGAAGGGAAATGAGCTGCCAGTCCAGCCGCTGTCCCAGAGCACTCCGCAGCTCTCTGGGGGCTGAGGCCTGCTCCACTGCTCACACAGATGGAGACTCACCCATCACTAATGTCTGGGAACATGGTGGCAGAGCAGGACCACATGGGGACTGTTCAGCTTTCAACATCTCTTCATCTTTAAATTTCAGTCTTCTGGGCTGGAGAGATAGCTCAAGGGCGTAAGTGCCTGCCTGACAAACCCAAGGTCCCAAGTTCAATCCTCAGTACAAAAACAAATAGATAAATAAATAAATAAATTTCAGTCTTCAGGGCCAGCAAGATAGCTCAGTGAACTAAGCCCTTGCTTAGGCAAGTGCAGGGGCCAGGTTCTACCCCTTATGCCACACCGTCCCCACCCCCAGGCACACTGAGCCAGCGATAGAGTCTGGGTGTGGTGGTGTATGCCTATAATCCCAGCACTAAGGAGGCTGAAAATATGGGGGTCACTGCAAGTCCAAGATGCATAATAAGACCCCAAACACACACACACACACACACACACACACACACACACCCCTAAACTAAATTTCAGTCTTCATGTCAGAATCCTCATGTTCAAATACCTTTTACCTCAGCCCCATTGACACTGAGCTCATTTGAAACCAATAATAATAATAATAGTTCAGATTCTACTGCCTTCATGTTTTTCATATCAAAGTTTTCTTTAATCAACAAGAAACAGCAGCCTAGACATAGAGGCATGAAGACAATGTGTCTCTTTAATTAGCTAAATGCAGACAAAGGAAGCTGCCTGCTTGAAAGCAGCAGTGTGTGCTGTGCAGGCCGCTGGAGGCCAGGGAAGATGAAGCCTATAGCCAGGCACTCGTGACCCTGAGGCCACTCGTGACCCTGAGGCCACTCGTGACCCTGAGGCCACTGTCCTTCCGTATTGCTCAGGCTTCATGGTGTAGGGCTCTTCCCCTCCAGTCTCAGGGAAGTCCCCCAGGGTTGCCTGGGCACACAGACTGTTCCTAGCATCAGCCAATTGCATTGTATTTTCCTCTCTCCTTTCTCACCTGCTTTTAATTCTCTTTTCACCCAACTCAGTTTTCTGTCTTCTTTTGTAACTTTCTGTTGTCTGTCAGTTCCTCCCTCTCTTCAATCCTGTTTTTGCTTTTTGTTTCTTGTGACTTACCGTTCAGATTCTTTCTTCCTCAGGGATCCATCTTTGCCCAGAATCATTTGGAATATTCATTTTATTTCTTCTTCCATTCTACTTTTCCTCCTGCTTTCATTTCTTCTCAGCCCTGCATCGCATTCTCGTAGAACCTTTGATGATCTCCCACCCAGGAATCTGCATGGCGCCCTTTGATGGGGCCAGGTCCCTTGGCTTCATGGTGCTCTTGCTGTGAGAACTGTGAACTGGTTATATTTTCCCATTGCCTCTGCATGGCCACTGTGAAAGGGCATGGAAGCTGGAGGGAGTGCCTCCTATCCTCTGTGAGGGTTCGTAACGTTTCCTTTTCAGTCAGTCATTCAGCATGTATAGATTAGTTGCTATATATCGGATCCTGAGGGAAAAAAGGATGAAATGTTACAAATTCTGCCTCATGGACCATGAATCTGTGACACAACATCTTACCCCACCTCTCAGCAGCAGTTGATATCACTGACCAACCCATTCTTTAGAAAATTCTTTTCCTTAGCTTGAGGCCATCACCTTCGGTGTCCTTTCCCTGTTTCACAGTTGTTCCTCAGCATCCCATAGTGGTCTTTCATCTTCTTGATCTCTGAATGTGGGACTTCAGGACTCAGCCTACAATCCTTCTCTTTCTAACTTCTTATTTACGAGATGGTTCTTTCATGGCTTTGAAATGGTTCTGTCCAATTACCTGGTCAGCATCTTAAGTTGATGCCAGAGTAAGTGTCCACACCTTGGTGCTCAAAAGAAAGTGGCTTCCCTGCTCTACACCATAGTCCTCACACATGTATTTTACAACTATTTTTTAAGATGCCAATCCCAAAGTTTTAGGAAAATAACACCCTTTCTCTCCTACACCACACCATATTATATCCAGAATCTGGCAATTTCTCCTCCACGTTGTCTGTTCCCACATTAGTTCAAACCACCACCATTTCTCAGCTAGGTTGTTGCTAGTTTCTAAGTGGCCTTCCTGCCTTCCAGATTATTTGAACCTTGTGCCACAAATTCTTTTAAAATCCATGTCAAGTTGTTCAATCTATCTTAAAATCTAATGGCTGTCTATTTTGTCACAACAGCCAGTGACTTATGTACCTACCCAGCTCCCTGAGACCAGCTCCCCGCTCTTTCCTGTCTTCCATCTGCTTGTTCTTGCCTCATTCCCTGCAGCACCCAAAGTCACCTACCTCCCTTTGAGCCCAGGCAGCAGGCCCCTTCTGCAGGACTTCACACTGACTCTTCCCTCTGCCCAGAATGCATGGTTCCCATATAATTACATGGCTAGCTTCTCTCTCAATTCTGATCTTCACTTAAATACTCCATTGTCAAAGGGTCACCTGTCTTAATCCATTTGGGTCACTAACAAAATGTTTTTTCTGAGTACTTTATAAACAAATGAAATGTGTTTCTTGTGAGTTCTAGAAGCTGGGAAGTCTAAGAGCAAGGTGCTTGCAATGTGCAGACATTGTTGAGGGCCACCTTCTTCAGATAAGATGCCTTCAAAGTGTTTTCATATAGTGAAAGGAAGCAAGCTCACTCCCGAGGCTCCTTTCTAGGGTCAGTGATCCTATTTGTGAGAGTGGTACCCTTATGACCTAATCCCAAAGACTCCACTCATTCTGTCACTATATTAGAAATTTGTTTTTAGCATATGGATTTTGAGGGAACACAAGCTCTTAGACTACTGCAGCACCCTGTGAAAAATGACACCTATTCTGACTCTTTCACTGTCTTTTCTCTGCTTTTATATGCGTTAGCGTTTTATATCTATCTGAAATACCACATCGTTGGCTTACACTCTTCTTTCTGTCCCTCTAAGAGCTTATGTTTCTTGAGGACTAAGATTCTGACTCACACATAGTTTATGTTGAAGTAGGTACTCTGAGAATTTTCATGCTGTATGAGAGCACCTTGCTCTTAGACTTCCCAGCTTCTAGAACTCATGAGAAACACATTCCATTTGTTTATAAAAATTCAGAAAAAATGTTTTGTTACAGTGACCCAAATGGATTAAGACAAGTGACCCTTTGATAATGGGGGTATTTAAGTAAAGATCAGAGTTAAGCGAGGAGCTAGCCATGTAATTATATGAGAACTAATGGACAAAGAACATACTTCAGAGGAAGTACATATAAGGTACCATGTAGCTCAGAGAAGAGAGAAATCAGGAAAGAAGCTAAGCACTGATGCACAGTAGAGGAGGAATATTCCGAGGGAACTGACTTGACTTCATGGACCCCACGTTTATATATATGTGACATCATGTGCCCTGAATGGCAGTTTTGTAGGAGGACAGACCAAGAGCACAGGCTGCTCTAACCGTGCTCCTGGGCAACCTGACTTAGGAGCACGTGCCTTTTGTAGGTTGAATTTGTGAGTGGCCAGTGCTGAATATAGAGGTGGAGGCCCCTGAGAATCACTCTTGGCAGAACCACTTTGGAGAAAGGGTAAGGAGGACAGAAAGGACACCGGTGTGGAGAGGCAGTGGGCTTTGGATCAATTGGTAGAAATGGTTTGTGGCCATCCAGATATTCCTCTAAAAACTAGACACATGAAAATGATAATCAGTGTCTAGATCCATGGAGAACCTCCCCTCTACATAAGTTCCCTCTGTCTTTAACCATGACAGCTGACATGGTGAGCTTTTGTCTCACTGAACCTCTTAGACACCTGACTTCTCTGAGGCTTGGCCTCTGTATTTATCAAATAAAAGTGTTAGGCATTCCAAAGGTCTTATCCAATTTTATCATTCTGTAAAAATAGTAGAAAATAAAGTTGGAGAAATATGAAAAGTAGCAGGACAGGAAAACTATATCTAGGTTTTGAGGAGTCAACCATGCTAGGCTAAAGATCTATACATTTTTTTCGATGTCACAGAGATCCACTGAAGATTCAAGCAGGACTGCAAAATAAGAGTTGTGGAATAAAGATGGTGTATAATGAATTGCAAGCAGGAGCACAGCGATCAGATGCGGCCTAATCACTTAAGAAGTCACACAGTAACATAGAGGAAAGTGACTCAGATCTGAGATACAGTGTGCTAACTTTATGAGGGAAGTATGAGATACTGGACATGGCGACACTGAGGGGCTCAGACTCTGGGGCTAAGGGAGGACAGAAGCTCCGTGAGGGCAGCAGCCGCCTCTCACTTGTGCTTCCTGCTACCCGGCGCCTGGAACCTACTGGGCACGTAGCAAATATTCACGGAAATGAGGAATAAGCGTAGCTGGACGTGGTGAAGTAGGCACTCAAGATGACACAGAGATTCAGAACTGCAAAACTAAAATAGCACAAGGACAAAAAGGAGTTGCTGAAGTAAAGCAAGGCTAGAATATGAATTGCCATAAATTATAATAAACAGAGCCAGCCAGTTAGGAAAACATGTACCCATAAAGAAGAGGTAAGCTTCAGCACAATGCAAGGATAACACATGAAAAGCCCTTCCTTATTTCGATTCATTTATAAACCCCACTTTTTTCCTTCTGCTTTGGGCCAGATGAACATTCAGCCCTGGGAGTCCCCCTTGTCTGTGTCCCAAGCTCACCTATTCAAGGTTACATTTAAATAAGAAAGGGTTATCAGCTCGGGGGACAGACCCAGGATTCCTGTGGAATTGCCCATGAGCTCTATTGAAAACGCATCCTTGCAAGGCACCGGATCACGGAAATCACAATCCATGGTGCAGAAACTGCCAAGTCTTTGAGGTTGTGTCTTAGACCACACACACAAGAGGAATGAGTCTGCCTCTCCAAGTGCCTTTGGTTTGGAAATTGGAAGACTAGGACGTCCAACAAGGCTTTCTCACAAGGCATCCAGTATTTTCTGTGCTTCTAGTGGCAGAAACCTGGTTGGTGGTCCAAGCCAGAAAGGAAAGTGATATTTCAGTCGGTAGAGGAAAATAATTGTAAGTTTATTTTTTAAAGCCATGATTTATTTTAAAACTAAAATAAGAGCTGTCTCATTTAAAATCAGTTTGGGTTTGGTTTGCTTTGGTTCGGTTGGGTTGTTTGGTTTGGTTTTGAGATGGGGTCTCGTCCAGCTGGGCTTGAGAACTTGCCATCCTCCTGCCTCAGCCTCGTAGGGTTCTGGGATGACGGTCTTGTGCTGCACACACAGCTCCCTTTCCTGTTACCTAAATGTCCCTCATGCATGAGAGTCTGAGCACATGGCCAGTACCTGGCATCCATTCCAGGGAGGTGGGGTGACGTCCATGCGCCCAGCGCTCTCTCTCCAGTGGGCAAAAAAGAAGGTGGATTGTTTGATGCTGCTTTTCTCAAGATGACAATATCTATGAAGAGGCTACCTTCCTTGAAATATACAAACCTGTGATGCTACTGCCCGGGAATTTTGTTTATGACCAAACTTTGAGGGGCTGGGGAGATGGCTCAGTAAAATAAGTGTTTGTCTGGCAAGCACAAAGGCCTGATTTCAACCCCTGGTTCCGTCAAAAAAAAAAAAAAAAAAAAAAAAAGACAACTTTGAAAGTTTTTGGTTTCATAATGTTAGCAATTGAGTAATTTAAATAGGTGAAATCCCCAGATTACTTAACACCCATTGTAAAATCAATAGCAATCAAGTTCCTAGTCCTCTCCTTGAAAAGTAATTCTGTTTTCAGAATCAGTAAAAAATAAGAAACACATGAAAGAGTACTCTTTCAAAAGGGGCACAGATAGGCCCCTCTCCTGCTCAATTTTTGGTGCTGCTGCTTTTGCTTGAAAAAACAAATGGCTGAAGAATAACAGTGGTCAGGGCACAGCGAGGGAGAGCCCAGAGCTCTGGGCTCAGCCTCATCTGTGGGGAGAGAAGAACCAGAGATATGGAGCTTGGCAATGATAGCAGGCTTCTTTGTTTGGGAGGCTGATTTGGGACTTTGGCTTCTCTTTCATTTATCTTTTCTTTTCCTTCTTGAAGAAGCTTAGAAAGAAAGGAAAAAGAAATAAAATTAATGTAGGATGAGAAACATCTCTATTTGTAATTAAACTCCTAATTCCTCAGATTGCTGTTCCTGAAACCCAAGGGAAACCAAACTCTTTCCCAGAAGCCATTGAGGGAGATGGGAAAGAAGGAAAGGGGGAGGGAGGGAGGGGGCAAGAAAGAGAGAGACAGACAGAGAGAGGCAGAGAAACACAAAGAGAGAGAGAAAGAGAGGCAGAGACAGAGACAGAGACAGAGACACAGACACAGACACAGACACAGACAGAGGCAGGAAATTGCAGTAAGCATCTTTCTCAGCTTGTGGGTCAAGGAGGGTATCAGCCTGAATTAGATTTAAGATCGTAGTTGGTAGGTCATAAACATAATTTTCCTGATTTCCTTAAGGAAAAAAATCTTAGAAGTTTAAAAAGAGAGAGTTCATCATTTTAGGGATTCATTATTTTCATCACAGTGGGACAAAGCAATCACGCTGGGCCCTGATCTAACAAAAGGGGTTGGTGATTTGAAATAGTCAGAGAAAATAAGATTGGAGTAAGAAAATTCTTATTTAATAAAAATGCTGGTCTTCTTTTTCCATGTATATGCTGGAGGTTAAATTTGAGGCCTTTGATATATTTGACACTTTAGATTATTTGCTGAAAGTTAAAAATGTGGTTGCTTTATTACAGTGCATAGAGAAATAAGAAAATGCTGTTTCTACTAACTCCTTTGAGGAAAGCCTCTGGAGACCTCTAGAGAAGTAATGTGCATATCTCCTTAAGCTTCAGAGGCACTTTCAGAGTTTTTAGCCCTTTTCACTTAGCGATAGTTGTAACTAAGGCCCCTGCACTTTCAGATCAGAGCTCTGTCTCCTCCGTGAGCTGGGTCCAAGCCATGCCGCATGACCTGGTCGGAAGACTCAGCTGCCCTGCCTGGGTTGGGTGTGGCTTTGGCGTCAGCTGACCTGTGCGTGCCCTTCTCAGAAGACCCAGGTCCATTGAGCGTCTCATCAGGCCCCTCACGAACCGACCATTTTTTCAGGACTTTTTCCCTAGCCCAGCTCTTCTTCCCAACAGTTACTTTACTGAAGCCAAAAAAATTTTCCCTCTCATTTTTTCCATCCTATTTATCCATTAAGAGAAGAACTACAAACTCTTGTTCTTGTAGAAGTGGTGACAGACACTAGAAGATGACAGGATCCTAAACAAAGGACCTGCAGAGAAAAAGCAATTAGGAAGCGAGCAACCAGCTGGCCTTCAAGAAATGATGGGGGTGAGGCAAGGAGCTTAGAAAAGAGGGGTGTAGAGAGGAAAGAACAGGGGTGGGACTGTAGCATTGAGAAAGGAAGGTGATGTTTTAGAGCAAGGGTAATTTGGTCAAAAAGTCAGTTGATTGCTTTTCACCTACTGACAAATCTAAGAGTGATGTTTCTTTTACTTTCCACCCCTCTGTCTGTCTGTCATCTGTCTGTCTGTCTGTCTGTCTCTCCCTCTCTCTCTCTCTCTCTGTCACACACACATGTTCAGGTTTTTTCAGTACACACACAAGTAGTCATGTATTCTGGGTCAAAATGAGTTACACAAATAGAAGCTTCGTAAGTGGCTTGCATATATCACCAGATCTAGAATTATTGACATTTTCATCGCTAAAAGCTCCTCCCTCTGCTTTCAGATGTCCCCTCCCCCACCATCCCAGCAGCCACCACGTTAAAACCCTCCTCACACTGCAGCACTGCAGGCTGTGAAGGACACTTAGGAAACCAGAGAGGAACAAGAGTTCTTTTGTGAATTGCTGTTACATCAGAAGAAAAGCTGAGGCGGGCATACAGTACTTAATTTTACACACCACAAACAGACAAACAAGCCTTAGATTTGGAATCCAGACTTAAGAAGAGCATTGGTCCCACTGGGCTTTGAGAACAGGGCATGTTTTTTCATCTTTCTATTCTGCTACCATTATTTACATAACAAAGTGCTGTGAAATGCAATCATGTCAGATGCTGGAAATAAACTCTCTGGGGTACAGCTATTTTTAAACAATCCATAGTTATAGGGTTGCTTCGAAACATGTAAAGCCTGAGTTTGTGTTTCAAATCATAAGTGGCTGCAGGAACTCTGTATTGTTAGGCCAGTACTGGCCCATGGAACAGAAAATCTTTTTCAACAGAGCCTAAGATCCCCAAGGAATGCTGATATTTGAAAGAGCTGCAAAAATTCAAGTTGGCCGTGGGTTGTAGCCCTGCATTTCTAGGTAGGTGCATTGACAGTGCAGATTCTTTTTTCCTCCTGCCTCCATTTTGCTAAGCATGAAACTGCTCTGCAAATATTCACGGCGCTTTCCCCACCAGAAGATTTTATTTGTGACACTGAGAACAAGCATTCCTTCCCCACCTTCATTCTTCACCCCCAGGGAATCAGAAGTTAGTCAAAAGAACGCTGCATTCTTGGAGATTATTTGCATGAGTGCATAATATGCGTCACTCTGAGAGAGATTATGTTCTACAGGTCCCAATTTATTGCTCCCACACAAAGGCCTTTCCTCCGCCTTAGTGAGTTTCATTATTGGCCCCTGGCGTGGGCCACCTCCGCCCACACCCACGTGCACCCCTCACCCTCACTCTTCTCCACCACATCAGGCTGTGCTCCTTCAGCCTAGCTCACCCACTTTCCTTTCCCTTTTCAGCCATGAAGTATACTTTTCAGACCTGCTGCCCAAGTCCAGCCTTCCTTTGCAGGCCTTCCAAGTCTCTACCATGTGTGTGAAGCCAGTACTTGCTTACCATTCTGAGCCAGATTTGAGGGGAGCCCTGCTGTCTCCATTCTATAGGTGATACAGTTGAGCTCAGGTAGGCTGGAGCTCTCTGATGTCGGAGGCCCACCACGCGGACAAGAGTTTGGTGTGGGATTCTGGTGGCTTGGGGCCAGTGGCTTACTAAGTAGTGGGAGGAAGTGGAGGAGAGTGTACTCAGACCGTACACCCGGGCAGGTTGGTGGGGAATCAGATCTGCCAGCTCTGCCAAATACCAGGGAGGCCACTGCCTGGGCGCTGCCTGGACCCTGCCTGGCCCTTGCTGCCGCTCTCTGAATTAACACCACCTCACCTCACAGCCATTTAGGTTTACTCCTCAGAGCAACGTGGCTTTCCTTAGACATCCTCTTGTGAAAAGTCATTTGCCCCTGTTATTTCTAACGTGAATGCTACTCTTTTTCTCATCTTTTCTAGAATTTCTTTCAATTTTTAAAATAGCTGAGAAATCCTGTAATTAACAGCACAAGGAAGCTCTGTTTCGCCTACTTTCTCATACCCTGTGGTTGGCATGCTCTATGTGCCCAGCAAATGCAGGCAGAATTTGCCCAGAAAAAAGAAGGGAATTTGAAGACAACACTGTGCAATACAACAAATACTGAGAAATTCATATTATTTTGTTCAGTGAAATTCTGTATCATTTGTAATTTTTTCTGTTTAATACTATTTTGTACTCTGTTTAAAAAGCAAAAAATAAATAAATAAAAAGAAGAAAAATTTAAAGAATCCATTTAGATCACAAATGGAACAAAATTCCATCATAAATGGAAATTTATATGGAGCTGAAGACAAGATTTTAAAAGGAAAATCAAGAGCCAGCCAAATAGCTCAGTGGATTAAAGTGCCTGCAAGCAGGATTAGGGGCCACAGGTTCGATTCCTGGGGCCAGCATGCGGGCCAAACCCCTAGGGCATGCTGAGACAGAAATTGAGACTGGGCATGGTGCCTATAATCCCAGCTCTTGGGAGGCTGTAAACAGGCGGATCACTATGAGTCTGAGTTAGTAGTGACCCTGAACACCCTGTAGATCCTTCCCTAAAACACAAAAATAAAAGGAAAATCAAAAGCTTTCTTCCACTATCAAAAGAACAGAGATAACATTATCATCTATGAAGAAAAATCAATAAATTATTGAGAAGTAGAAGACTATAAATCACCACTCACTAGTGCGTACAGTGACGATCAGTTATGAGGACCTAAAAATAAAATCCGAGACAGTCAGTATCTAGGCAGAAACAAGGTTACAAGATTTTAATGCATTGTCATTTGTTAGACCATCAACTTTAATAAATTTACTTATCTACAGATATTTATGTATTTACAGTTTCCTAAATTGCCAGAAAGCCTGAATGTAGGATACTTTATTAAATCCAGAGAAGTGAAGTTCTCTTCACTTGACCACATGCTTCTTAAAATGAAGTATTAAAAGGGGTTGTACATAAAGTAAATCCTCCTTTACTTGTTTATTTCTCCTTTTAGTCAGAATAATACCTCTAAGAACAAAATTTTGTGCAGTGTCTTCTGTGACCTGGAAAAATGAGGCAAGTTGTGCCCCCATCTTTTTTTTTTTTTTTTTTTTTTTTTGCAGGACCAGGGATTGAACTCAGGCCCCTGTGCTTGTCAGACAAGCACTTATTCTACTAAGCCATCTCCCCAGCCCTAAGTTGTCCCCTTTTGTCCTTGTATTTGTCTAAATCCCTTCTTCCATCCCACCATAGAGTTCTGAGACCTGAGGGAGTCCTATCTAGACCTAGAACTTTGTTATATGTTCCAGGAGCAGATAGTTGTACCTGTTTTCACCACTCACAGATTTTAGTCTTCAATAAAGTAAGTGATTTTTGTAGATTGGCAGGGTTCTGAGAATTCTTATTGCTTTAGTAAGCTGAGAGAATGGGTTCAGTTCAAATAAGACACCTTGGCATGCAATTGTACCTGCACACGTATGTATATGTAGATGTATATGTAGGTGTATATGTAGGCGTATGCGTAGGCATATGCGTAGGCGTATACCTAGGCGTATGCGCAGGCTTATACGTAGGCGTATGCATAGGCGCATGCGTAGGCACATGTGTATGTGTAGGCGCATACGTGGGCGCATGCGTAGGAGTGCGCGTAGGCATGTGCGTAGGTGCATGCGTAGGCGCACGCATAGATGTATGCGTAGGCGTGTGCGTAGGCATATGCGTAGGCGTAGGCGTATACGTAGGTGTATATGTACATGTGCACTGCATCCACACGGTCATGCAATGTAGGTGCTCAGGCCCAATCCCAGGAAACTGGCCTCCAGCAGCTACTCCTTCATTCCCAACCATCTGTCCTCGCATCTGTAACTGGAGCGCTTCCTAGAATTGAAGTATAAACCAAAGGGACTGTTTTACTCTTAGAAAATTGCTCCCCACTCCCTTATCCTGGTCTGTGCTATTGACCAGCTACAAACTTTAGCAGGAGGCAAGTAGAAGGTAATTTCTTAGTCCTCCTGGATGCAGACTTCTGAAGGATTATAAGGTCGATAGAGCTTTTGTTTGAGAATCTGTCTTCAACTTCATGGGAAAATAAGGTTAGCCTTATAAATTGTTGCATAGGCTTGGGGTGTAGTGCATAACAGGTTTTTGTTATGACTAATTGTATCAGTATTCAATTAAAATAGACCTGGAAGAGAAAGTGTTTCTTTATTCGGTAATGCCCTGCTTGCTAGAGATTATTTTAAAATGAAAATTCTGGAAACTTCAATTAGGATGAAGAAACAGTCTTCAGATTAATTTTGACTTTACAAATTAAGAGTAATCTTTTTAATAATTTTAATTAAATGACCAATGATCATATGAAATGATGTTTAGCAATAATCAGATTCATGTTGCCAATTTGAAATTATTTTCCTTTATGGTAAAGAATACACCTCTCCTACTGAAATGTAAACTTTAACTCAATAATGTTACAGTATCACATAGTAACAGTGGAAACCTTTTCCTAAATTAAAAGTGAAACCTTATCTTTTTTAACAAAGGGACAAAATTACTCTTTAAAGTTTATTAGAAATAAACAAAAAATAAAAAACGAAAATTTTACATAAGCTCATTCAGTTTCGTACCTCAGAAACTAAAAGAGCCTGACATAAAACTATTTTTACTATCTTTATATGTCAATAAACCACATTTATTTCAATTATTTCTTAAAAGGGGCAGCAGTTTTCCTTCAAATTGGTATAAAAAGCTGTGAAGAAACTCTTTTAAACTCCTGAGAGAATTAAACCTCCTATTACACAAATTAAAATATGAAATATGCTTGTGAATGTATAATCACATAAATATTAGCAAATATATATAAAACGACTCCAACATCTTTTCATTTGGGCATCCCCAAAATGAGTCTTCTGTTGTTTCGTAAGCAATACAACTGCATGAAAGCCAGAAGTTTAGCTGCGGCCCAGCCTGAACAGCCATGAGGATAGAGCAGGACTCAAGAGGCCTTATATGGAAAAAAGAGCCCCACATGCCTTAAGGAGTAGAGCGCCCTCCTGGGTTCGTGCTAACTGGGCACCATCCTCTGCTCATCCTCGTGCATCTGGGATCTGGTGATCTGGTGTAGGATTCCTCTCCTGCTACATGGTTAGAGCCTAGTGGGGGGACAGGAGTGACAGAACTGCCCAGCTGCTGGCTGCTGGCCACGTGCTGTATTAGGTGACAGACATACCCCAGCCTTGTTAGGAGAGCCCAGCCTGGACCTCATTCCTTCCTTTTGTCTGAGGATTTCGACCATAGTTTCAACACAAATACTTCTCTCATTCTCCAAATGTGTAGCCTAGGCTTTGGATCATCCTCTGCAGAGTATAATAGAAGCTATGCGGAACTACTATCCAAATCATTAGATCTTATACCCAGACTAAACTCCATTTGCTGTTAAAACCCTAGGGAAGAAAAATACTAATAATAATTTTAAAATCACTCATGTAGTTAATTTGTTGATTTTTAAATGATTGGTTCTTTTTTGGATATGCACATGTGTGTACATTATATGTAATATAAAACTTAATATTACATCTTGTGGCCACTCCTGTATTTATTAGCTCTCCTTGTTCCTCTTTTCTGTCCCCAACACCCTTCAGTGGCTCTTGTAACCACCATTCTATTCTCTTATTTCTTTGGTAGATCATTCTGTACTTTTTTAAAAAATGTATTTGGTTGTTGCAGAGCCTCACAATGTAGCTCAGACTTTTGTGATCCTCGTGCTGTAAGCCTCCACAGAAGAGGGACTACAGATATGTGCCACCACACCCTGACTCAGTGGCCAGCCCAGCCCACCTGGGAGAGAGACCGGCGCAGTATGTGGTGCAGGGGATCGAGCCACAGTCCCTGCACTTGCCGAAGCTGGCATTCTAGTCTGCTGAGCTATCTTACCAGTCTGCATGCAGCATTTCAGTGCTGGCTTAAAGAACTTGCTTCTTAAATTGGCTCCACTATTTTAGAAAATAGAATCTCCTTTTATGTAAACTTTCAGTAACCAGAACTTACGAAAGTAAGAATAAATCCTGATTCCCTTAAAGATAGCAGTAGATGTATAATAAAAGCATACTGGCTTTATTATGCTTCCCTCATCATTCTGTGTCCATACTATTAATATCCCCCTATAGTGGCACCCAAGGATTTCATGACTTTTAACTAATATAGATTATTCTACTACATATAAAATCATGTGTTTCTTTATCCATATACCCCTTTCCCTTCTGTTCCTAATTCAGTCATATTGTTCTGGAACTTCACCATAAATGAGTACCAGTAATCTGTATATCCTTCCTTTTCATGGCGATGTTGGAAATATTAACAAGTTAATGATGTGGAATGAGTAGATCTCTCTCACTAGGAAGCAGTATTAACATTAAAACTGGGCCAGGGCAATAGCATGGTGGTCTCAGTGCTGGCCTGGCAAGTGCAAGGACCCACATTCAATCCCTAGTACAGCATGCTGTACTGGCTTCTCACCAAACAAGCCACACACTTGTGATCCCAGCACTGGGGAGGCTGAGACAGGAGGGTCACTGTGAGTCTGAGCTTCAAAGATAGATCCTATACCAAATAAATAAATAGCATTAAATCTAATACCACCTTTTTATACATTAAGATTTTCATCTAGAAGTATAAAATATCATGCTATAGTGATAATCCATATGTGAAAGCAGTAGGGTTGTAAAACTGGATCAGTGTTGATATCTGGACCGTAATGCCCAAACTCAACCCAAAATGATATTGCTAAGACCCAGAGACAGTGCTTTTGCTGTTCATACATGTTAGCGGGAGCTGGTAAGTAACTGAGATCCAGAGTTCTCCAGAGTCCGTAGATGGTCAGTAATGCTATTTGGGCCATATTTTTCCATCTGTCTTCTTGGAAAGATTGACTGAAGGCCACTCAGTAGCATCAGCTTGGAAATGAGACATCTGTCTCACACTATCTCTTCATGAAAGGGAACTATAACAGTAAACACATACCCAGGTCCTAATGGAGACATGGCAATAGGCCTAAGGACATGCCATCCCTTCAGCCTCCCTTTTAATTCCCTCTTAGTTTTATTTTGTTTCTTGACAGAACTAATGCATCAGTTTTAAGCAAGTGTTTTTATGTTCTAAGCTTGTTTATCAAGAGGTTAGTTGAAGGAGATAAGAATAAGTAACTTAGGAAAAAATTAGCACTGGAAAAACTATACCAGCTAAAAGTAATTAGATCCAGTGTGCTCCAGGCACATTTTTATTACACTATTCTGGGCTATATCATGCATTATTATAATAGAAGGTGATTGCTACATAAATCTTCCAAAGAAAATGCATAGGTTCATAGAGCAGAACATTAGAGCTAAGGGGCAAGAGGTCTGAACTCAACAGTGGGTTCAGAAGAAAGTCAAGAGGGAAGACCCTTGTTTCTTTCCTTGCTTCCCTGGTTTCTCCTGTGGTTAACTGGGCTTTTGTGGTTCTGCTGTTGCTCTCCTTTCATTAAATCTGCCAGGTAGATTGGACGATATCAGCCTTTCCTGTCGTTTTCTAAGTGAACCTGCTAGATCTGTTTCAAATCTTTTGTTTTTCATAAAACTTGGGGAAACCTAAGGATCTTTGAATTAATGTTCTTCAGCGCCTTCACCATTGGCATGGAGCATCCCAGTCACAGTAAGCCAAGCCCTGGGGATCTTCATTCTCCATAGGAAGCTGCTCCTCTGGGGACTTTGAAGCACTGGACTCTGATGGTGACTGTGCTTGTGCTTGAAAGGGAAGCACCCATCCAGCCTCTTGCCGGATGAGAGAAGTAAAGTTCTGACACTGACCCAGGGACTGCACAGCTGAAACAATGATGGACTTAGATCCCCCTGGGGAGAGTTAGCTCCATTGGCATGCTTTTGAAATCATTTCTGAGTTCTGACTCAAAACTGTTCCCATTATTGAAGTTTTTCTATGCAGACAGCTTTTGCCCATGATTTGCTTGACCTCTGGCTGGTAGCAATGTTGACATTTTAGTTTTGTTTTCATTGTTAAACTCTTTTCACTACATAACAGCATCTTTAGAGCTGACTTTGTATTTTAGGTCTAATACAATTTGAGAAATAGAAGATAACTGAGCACCTAATTCTAACATCTCTTCTTTCTGGATATGCTAGAGTAGGTTAGATATTTTCCCAAAGAAGGCAAGAGCCACCTCACTGGCTTAAAAATCTCATAACTTCATTAAGAGAGCTCAACCTTGCACAAATGATAGTATAGTACAGCAATTGAAGTGTATAAAATAGTAGAGAAAACTTACCATCTCATTTTTGAGAGGTGCACTGAGTTAGTGCTAGGCACTGTTTATATGGTCATAAGCAAAGGAAATAGCCTTTTATTAGCATGAGAAGGACACTAAAACAAAGTGAATAAATAACCTAGTGTGCAATTGTGAGTTGCACTGCTGATATTTAAGTGAGGGCCTTAGCCTGGAAAGGACCCAGTAGTAGGAAGCATAAAGAGAAATAGCCTAACAGAAGGAACACCTTGAGGTGTGGCCCTGAGCTTGGGAAGAGGTTGGCACCCTGGGAGACTAACGTGGGCTAGAGAGCTTAGAACCAGGGCAAGCACACCTGCAGGGCCCTGAATTTCTTGAGAAATAATTGGGATCTTATTCAATTAGAAACCCTAAGAAAATTGATAAAATGAATGGAATATAAATGCACATACATTTTAAAAGATCGTTCTGGTTGCAGTGTAGCGGACAGACAGGAGAGCACGAGTGAATAGCAGGAAATTATTGAGGTAATTCAGGTGCATCATGAAGGTGTTCTGTGTGAGTGAGGTAATGAGACTTGTGATGGAGCCATACGTTAGGATATGTGTTTGAAGGAGAAAAGTTAGAAACATGGACTTAAATGTAGGTCAAAGTGAAAGGAGGAAACAAAACTAATTCCCAGGACCCTGAAAGGAACAGGCTTCCCTGAGGGAGGGGCACATGGACACCAAGGTGAATTCCTGGAATTCAGACCAGAGGGTCCAAGGGTATAACAAAACTGCAAATTTGGTGTTAAATATGCAGTTTGGAGTCAAGGAGATAGAGTTGAGACTTATGAATAATGGGAAATAGTTGTTATATGTATTGCTTATTATATAAAGATAAAAGAGATTAAGAAGGAACCTAACCCAGGGGCTGATTATATTTGCAGTACAAGAGAAAGCAGAGCCAGTGAAGATTGCTAGAGAAAGGGTGCAGAATGGTTAAGATAGGCCAGCATTGAATACAGACCTATCCAATTTTGTGCTCAATATTTTTTTCATGATAATAAAAGTGTTTTCTGAAAATGGCTCATAACCTATAAAGCATTACCTTGAAAGGTGCTTGACTTTATATGCATAGATACAAATGAGCTAATATTTTAAAATTTGTATTATTGCAAGGCTTATATAGAGTGAATTTTATTTTTCAACTGCTTAAAATAAATTCCACAGTATAATCCCTCAAGTCTGTTCAAGGATTTATGCGCTTGCTGCTGAGATGTTGGAATGAAGGAAACTAGGTAAGAACTCAAGCCTCCCCGAACCACAGGTGAACATCAGACCCTGCTCCAGGACACCTGTGTGAATCGAGTGGACACGTCTCTTCCAAAGGTTCACATTGATCAATAATAGCACTGAGAACACAACAGCCAAGGACTTTTCAAAGCGCCTTCCTGCCACTCCTGCTTGGACTCTTACTCAAGCTCTCCCTGTGTGCTTCCTGTGCGGCGGCGAGTGCTGCCATCTCCAACTCCTTGGGCAAACTGTGGGTGGTTCCAGGGCTTAAATGAAATCTTATTTATTCACAGAATCCATTTTATAGAACTGTAAAACGGGAGCACGTGGCTTGTGACGGGGCGTACAACTCCAACGAGTCCTTCCACTGTTTTGGGGTAGGCTGCTGTCACTCCAGGTTCTGGGCCTTTGGCCTCCTGCACCGGGAGAAACCTGTTCTGTGAGAGCATTATTTAAATCTGAAAATCACTCATAAAGCATTCTGTAGCAGCTATGGAGCTAAACCTCCAGTGTGAGTTGGGGACTTTGCTTCCAAATAGCATCTTTAAGATAGGTATTTTTAGATGGTTATTTTTAGATGGCATAATTACTTCTGATAATAATAGTAAAACTACTATTTTGGTATTTTATTTGGCTTTAAGGTCTAAATAATGTTCAAAGCACCAATGTCTGATTGTCCTATTTTGTAGAATCTGAAAATAAAGAAGTGTAAAACTTTGAGGTTTCAATTGTAAGCAGTTGCTTGGGATTACAATATTTGGGGAAAGTTTCTTATTCTACAGAGATAGTCTCTTTGGAGGAGACAACAGAAAGTGCCTGTCTCTGATGGAGCCGTGAAAGGGACTCTGGAGTGGAAGAAACAGAGCAGAGCCCAGGGAGACAATGATGTCCCAGGGTCCAAGGCACGGATCTGGGCCCCCTCTGGCTTCATCAGAGAATTACAAGAGGCTTTCACTTCCATAAATCTAGTGCAGAACATGAAAATAAAATTTTAGTCAATGAAATTTTAAAGATAAGTGCATATGCTAAAGGGGGCAATAGTTGTCACCTACTGAGCAAATTAGTAGGCTTACAGAACAAGGAATCCTAGATAGGGAATAAAGAGAAGAGTTGATGGAAAGTGTGGGGAAACAGGAACATGAAGAAAATGGATGCAGATATTTAATCTGTTTAATCCCACATCTCTATCCTGTAAATTTAGAATGCTCAAACAGTACAAGATTGCTTCCTAGGGGCTGGGGAGATGGCTCAGTGGAATAATCATACAAGGGCAATTACAAGGGCCTGAGTTCAAGGCAAGCACAAGGGCCTGAGTTCAATCCCCAGTTCCACACACACAAAAAGATTGCTTCATAGAAATTATAAAGAATATAACATTTTTAATGACAGACCCACCCCCCGAGACAATAAAGACAAACATGTACATAATCTTAAATCATTTTATAATGAGCTTTGTGAAGCCAGTGACTTAGAAAATTTCTGAAGAACAGCAAACTTATCAACCACAACACTGAATACTATATATATATATATGAAGGAATAATTTTTAAATTCTGAGGGGAAATCTTTGCACCAAGAATTTTATATTTAGCCAAGCTATCATTAAAGGAAATGAGAAAAGTAAATTCCCTTTTGTTTTTTCTGTACTACTTTTCAGGGAAGGGTCTACAGGGTATTCAGGGTCTCACTACTAGATCAGACTCATAGTGTTCTGCCTTTTTACAGCCTCATAAGAGCTGGGATTACAGGCACGCGCCACCACGCCCAATCTCAACTGCTGTCTCAGCACACTCTGGGGGCAGAGCCAGCATGGCAGGCCCAGGATTGAACCCCTGGCCCTTGCCTGCAGGTGCTTTAATCTGCTGAGCTATTTGGCTGGCCTGAGAAAAGCAAATTCTCTTGAGAAACATGGAGCTTAGAGGATTAGTGTACATATATCTGCTCTTGAAGGCATACTTCTTCAACAGGAAAATGAATCCAGGAGGTAGAGTGGCAAAAGGTATAATGAACAAGAAAATTCCTAAAATATGGTTTTAGTATTAATAGTAAAACATTTAATTTTAGTAATCAATTAATAAAAATTTCAGGTAATATCAACATGAATTGTGCCATGGGATGTGATATAAAATTTTGTAGGAGAAAAATAAGGAATATCAGGCCGGCCTTATTTTGTTCCAAGTCAGAGGATAGATACATAATTATTCTAGGTGTCTCTGGAGTCACAGCTGCTGTGGGTGTTGAAATTTAGATGTATTCAGTTCAGTATGTTCCAAGAACTCAGGGAAAAGGAAGCAAAGCAAGTATAGAATAAATGTGCTGGAGATAAATCAAAATACAGCCAAATCAAAATAACCATGAAGGGGTCAACTTAACCCGGACAGCTGAAAGCTCTAGCCAGGGCAATGTGAAGGGGAAAGAAATGACACATTGCAATGTGAGAGAGGCCAAGACAAGACAGGGAAATAGGCCTTTTGCAAATGCCAAGGGAATCAAGGGATGGAAGGGAGAAAGGAGCAGGGAAAGGGGTGCAAACAAATTAGGATGTGTTGTGGGCTTGTACCAAATGCCCACAATGGAAGCAGTCAGTAAGGGTCAAAATCATGTACTCAGAGAAACATTACTCATTTTTAGATAATCATTGCATACAATTTTTAGAAAATCATTGATGTTTCAACATTCATAGGTTTGTAACTGGTAATAAATCCCCATGCAACTAGGCCTCACACAATTTCAAATGAATAATGACCAAAATGTGAAAAAAAAAAAAAATGACGTGTTGTATGTTTATAATCTTGAGAGTAAGAAAGACCTTCTTTACACTGATAAAAAGCAAGACTTAAAGACAGCATTTATTATTTCAAAATTAAATATGCATACATTTATATGGTAGACATTATAAACAAAGTCAAAAGAGGCAAATCAGTGTAAAAGATGCATGCAACATGCATAACTAAAGATTTTTGCTACAGTCTATTTGACTTGCAAAACATCGGAAGTTTGTGACAAGTATTAGGCCTCAGTACTGTGGAATGGTTGATAGTCTCAAAGAAATAAAAATCATGCATACTTGAGTATCAGCCAAGATCACTTCTGTGTCAGTGAACAATCTTTCAGGTTTGCACAGGGCAACTCAGGTGTTCTGGACAGAGACATCACAAATTGCCAGCAGTGGTAAAACCTAGGGAAATTAAGTCTGTGTTGAGGGAGACAGAAGATACAAAAAATTGTCAAATTACACTGTGTTTGGGAGTTGGGCAGATAGTTTAAGCCCCTTCCTGGCAAGCACAAGGACCAGGTTTCTATACCCAGTGCCACATGCCCTGCCAGTCCCAGAATGCTGGGCATGGCCTGAGGCCACTGAAACCAGGCCTGGTGGTGCACGCCTGTAATCCCCGTGCTGGTGAGGCTGAGACGGTAGGGTCACTATGAGTCGGATCTACATAGGGAGACCCTGCACCATAAATAAGTAAACGAAAGATTTTTTTATTAAAAAATCACAGTGTTTCTAAAAGGAAAATCGTATCACCTAAGATAATTAAAAATTAACTTTGCACAACTTGTAATACTCAACCTTTTATTTCCAGCATACAGTATTCATGATTCAAGGCTCTCTTCTTGCAGTTGAAAAATAATTCCTACTCTTAATGTATAGTTCCAGGCTGAATCCAGGATTTATGTGATCCTGAATTTCTGGTACTATGCTTACGTGATACAATAGCAAGAGTTTTTAAGTGAGAATGAAGTTTACTTATAACTTTCATATTGCACTGAGGAATTTGGGTTAAAAGTTATTGTCTTTTTGTGCATAGTGATTTTGAATCTCGGTACATTTTTGCTTAACACCAATGTGGTCGAACTTCTTTAGTCTGCCATTTGGAATAGAATATCTTACAAAAGTGTGTCAAAGGCAGATTATTCTCTCCTCTTCTGTTTAAAGTATTTAGAAAATAGGAAGCGATGTGCTTACATTTTTGACTTCGTTAGATAAAGGGCACTAAACCAACCATAAAATAATAGGAAATTGTTTCACTGACCTTTTATACGTTTTTTCCTCCTCAAAATTAGTGAGGGTTTTCTTTCCTTTTTTTTTTTTTAAGTTAGGTCCTACATACTCAACTTTTGACTGTATTTTTTCCTGCTTCAGAATTTTTTTTCTGTCTGTCATTATATTTCTTTAGGAAACTTCTTTAAATTTTTTTTTTAGGGGAAGGAACAAAGCTAACAAAGAAACAGATGTGTCCCATATAAAATATGCAATAAATCTTGTCCCACAAATTCTTTGCTCTGAACTTTCTGACAGAAACTGTCAAATATCCACTTTAATTCAGGTATAAAATGCTCACTCCATGTCGTGGCGCCAGCCACCATATGCCAAAATGAAGTTAGTGACCAGCCGTAAAAACAGCAGCATAAGCACCTTTGAAACCATACGAGTCATCGTGGGTGAGAACGACCCATATAAATCCATGGGGAATTAATCTCGGCTTTGCTACTATCCTGCTGCGCATTTACAACGGGCTTGTACCCGCCTCCCCAGCACTAGTAGTAACGCTTTTTAAAAGGAGAGAGAAAATCAGAGAGCCCTGCGTCCACCTAATGAGATTGGGGGTGGGGGTTCATGGGTCAAAAAGCTGCAGCTTTTCCTCCGCCTGCTAGAGGCAGGCGCGCTTCTTCCTCAGCTCACCCGGCCTGGCTTCGCAGATCATGTGAAACCAATCTTCCTGGAGCGCGATCTCAAGAAATGACTTGGGCTTCATAAATCATCCTGAGCATCCCACAGGAGGGGCTCACTGGGCTTTTTCACCAGAGAACACTTTAGGCCTCTGATCTTATGAGGTTTTCATGGGCTTTTGCTTTTGTTTTTGTTTTTTGCTTCCTTTCTTCAATCAGCCCACACCACTTGGACATTTGGCTTCAGGCCCTGCCCCAGGAGAGGTGGCCCTTGGGTTTACCTAATACAGGGCAGGAACATTTCCCTTTCTCTGCTACTTCAAGGGAGACTTGTTTTGTAGAGAGGTGTGTGTGTGTGTGTGTGTGTGTGTGTGTGTAGACATGGCTTGTCATATACTTAGAGGCTTCACACTTGCTTCCAAGAATATAGGGACACTCAATATCTGATAATATTTTGTTAATCTTTCATAATTACATGTTTTTCTCTTTTAAGATCTCATTTAAAAAATACAGTTGGGGGCTGGGGAGATAGCTCAGTGCCTGCCAGGCAAGCACAAGGACCCAGGTTTGATCCCCGGTACCACATGCTGTGCTGGCCCTGAAATCCTGGGCACACTGTGCCAGCCCGAACTCTGGGTGTAGGGGTACTTACCTGTAATCCCAGTGCTGGGGAGACTGAGACAGGAGGATCACTATGAGTCGGAGGTGCATAGCAAGACTCTGTATCCAATAAGTACATTTTGAAATGTTAACAAAAATACTGTTGGAAAATTATTCTGAAATGCTATCTTGTGAGTCTGCAGATTTTTGCTTTGAGTAGGTTCCATCCCCACTTTGAAATAAAAATGAAGTTTTTAATAATTATAAACATAAGCTAATTGTAAAAGAAGTCACTTAATAGTTGATCTCTTCCTTGACTTGTTGAAAAAAAAACAAAAACAAAGTTAAACTGAAATGTATAAATAAAGAGCAAAATGAAAGATAAAAAAATAGGCTGCAGTGGTCAGGAGGACAACAGAACGAAGGGGGAAAGGGAACGAAAGGAAAGGGATTTTTAAAAATTGACGGGAAAATGGAAATAGGGCTTTTCTAGGAAGAGAGGAGGGAGCAGGGAGGAATGAGAGAGAAAGGGGATGGACAGACAGAAGGGAGGGAGGGAAGGAAGGAAGGAAGGAAGGAAGGAAGGAAGGAAGGAAGAAGGAAGGAAGGAAGGAAGGAAGGAAGGAAGGAAGGAAGGAAAGAAGGAAGGAAGGAAGAAGGAAGGGTTATGCAGCCAAGGATGTAGCTCAGTAGCACAGCTCCTGCCTGGCAAGTACAAGGTCCTGAGTTTGATTCCTGGTATCAAAAATAAAAGTGTTATATATGTTTATAATCTCCCTATGATAAATGCAATCATGATGTACTGCAAAGATGTACTAATATAAAAATTCTAAAACATCAAATGCAAGAAACTCCCTTATAGGGCTGGGAGATGGCTTAGTGGAATAAGCGCTTCCCTGGCAAATGCAAGGGCCTGAGTTAAATTCCTAGTACCACAAAAAAAAAGAAAGAAAGAAAGAAACTCCCTTATATATTCAGTATGATTTTAACTATAGAGAAAGCACAGATGACTGATTGTAAATAGATATCTGCATGTAAGAAAATGAATTCACATTAGTAAAAGCCGTTAAATGACTTCTGCATCATTTTCATCTTTTATTTTTCTCAAGTGTCCAAATATTCTGCAGTGAGTTATTACACATTAAAATCTGGAGAAAATTTTTTTAAAATGCTGAAAATGAAAGAAAAGGAGACCCACTATAACTTTAATTCCCACTGAATCCATTTTTAAATTGTTACTATAGTAAAGTGTTTATTTAATATTTTTACCAAGAAAAGCTTTCCACAAGAGGATTCCAAATATTATGGAAAGGTCACTCTAGGAGAATCTTCCAGGAATTGTGTTAAACTATCAACGCTGTCATCCAAGCAGAGATGTAAATAGTGTAGTCACTTTTAAAACAAAGCCTAGTTTGTTTCCTTTTACTGACTCTGATAACGATCATTTGTCCTAGTGGTCCGTATGCATATACTCCATTGGCAGAACAAATTAAATGAGTTTAGTATGAAAAATATCTCCTGCAGCATCTTCTTTGAGAGCCTCTTTTCTCAGTAATTTTCTTTTATCAGAAATATTACCTAGTTGGCCATGATGACTCACAGCAGTAATCCTAGCACTTGGGAAGCTGAGGCAGGAAGATCACCATGAGTTAGAGGCCAGCCTGGTCTGCACAGCAAGTTGAAGGCCAGCCTGAAGTAGTGAGACCCTGGCTCTGCGAAAAAAAAGGGAAAGGAAAATAGAAAAGAAATACTACCCAAGAAGCAGACTGCTGTTGCTCTGGTCGTCATGGCAGCTAGGTATTTGGTAATGTCACATCTATGGAAATTATGTAATTCATGGGTGCTATCACCAGTGGACCCATTTAAATTCTCTGCTATAAGAAATACTTGATTAAAGAAAAAGTAGATTAAAATATATTTTGCTATTCAAAGTAATAACAAGGTTGGGGGAAGTCAGACAGATTTCAGCTTCCGTGAGTCCATTGCCTGAGTACACGTACCTTGTTCAGGGTTCCCAAGTAGCACGGGCAGCTGCGCTTGCTCCGTGACTCCCTGCAGGCCCTCCTGCTGGCCCACGCCTGTCTGTGACGGGCCATCTGAGCAGCTGTTTTCCCAGAGGGAGTGCTTCCACTTAGCAAACGCCTGCACAACGAGACAGTTAAATAAACTGAGATTAAAAATCTCCCCTAGAAAATTAAGAGCAACGTGTTATATTTTATCTCACGTGTGAATTCAGCATTATTTTCCTCTTGATTTTAGATTAAGGTCAGTTTTAAGGTACTAACATCTCTAACTATGCAAAACAACTTTTTAGCTGAGGTATTTGGTGTATTGCCTTCTGATATTTTAATAGAATCTTTATGGCTATGCATTGCTTCTTTGACTTCTATGCTAACATAGGTTTTTTTTTTTTTTTGCAATTTAAGCCTTATTTTGTGTGATCATAAAGAAAAATTTTCAAGATATAGAGTATAACAAGTGAAGTGATGTGGAAACAAAGTACTATAAAGAACATATGTAGGATATATTATATAACTTATTTTGAGGATTGAAAACAGTGTTCTTGATTTTATAGTTCTAAAACAAGTATCTAATATAAATATTCAAGTAATGCATACTTTAAAAATATTAACTGTTAGCATAAGTCTAAGACAACTCTCCCTTTACCACAACTTTCAAAAGAATGATTTTTAATTTTTCTACAAAAAGCAAAGAGGTTGTGCTGTAATGTTTCACCTTCTCATCATTGCATCATTGCATGAACTATTGATTAGAATGGTGGACTATTGATTAGAATGGTGGACTACCCGTGCATCAAAGTCAGCAGGCTGCTTATTGAAGAAATGTGTTTATGTGCCTAGTCTTCGAGGAAGAGCTTAACAGCCCTGGTCAGCATTTTCTGAAACCTGGTCTGAAGTATTGTTTCCCCATGCAATAGTTTTCATCTTAGGTCAACTTCCTACTCTTTCCGATAGGCCAAACTCTGGTTCAGAGCCCAAGAGTAAGGCGATGCCAAGCACAAGCAGTCTCCCCTACTGGAGCTTCATCACACTGCTAGAGACTCAGCTTTGCAGCCAGCAATATATTGACTAATGCCATGTAAGCATTCATTTCTACTTTTCAGTCTTCATCCAACCTGTCACTATAAGACTGGTCCTTGGCTTTAAAGACCTGAACTACTAGACCAAGTTCTGATACTGTTTGACTTCCCACATGAATAAAACACATTTTCCCATACAGAGACATACATTTTGTGTTTGCCTTTATAGGCAGATCCACTTTGATAGGTAGATCCAACTTCTGCAGGAAGCTCAGACAACAGGGCTGGCCAAGTAGCTCAGTGGATTAAAGAGCCTGCAAGAAGGCACAGGGGAAGGGATTTGATCCTTGAGCCTGACATGCCAGCCCCACCCCCAGGGCACGGTGAGATGGAGATTGAGAATGGGTGTGGTGGTGCGCACCTGTAATCCCAGCACTTGAGAGGCTGTATACAGGAGAATCACTACAAGTCCAATCTAGTAGTAAGACCCTGAACACCCTGCAGACCCTTCCCTAAAATACAGGAAGAAGAAGAGGAAGAAGAAGGTAGGAGGAGGAGGAGAAAGAGGAAGAGGGAGAGGAGGAGAAGGAAGAGGAGAAGGAGGAGGAGGAGAAGGAGGAGGAGAAGAAGGAGGAGAAGAAGAGGAAGAAGGAGGAGGAAGAGGAGGAGGAGGAAGAGGAGAAGGAGGAGGAGGAAGAGGAGAAGAAGGAGGAGAAGGAGGAGGAGGAGAAGAAGAAGAAGATGAAGGAGAAGAAGAAAAGTCACATTGTAGCATGAAAGTAGAAGTTTAGATTAAAACTGTCAGGGCCAGCCACATAGCTAAGATGATTGTAGTACTAATTTCTATTTTTTTGTTTTATTTTTTATGGTACCAGGGATTGAACTCAAGACCTTGCACTTGCCAAGCAAGTACTTATTCCACTGAGCTATCTCCCCAGCCCCTCTGTTGGATTTTTGAAGGTAGCAGTTAGCACTTAAAATTTGTAGTTTTCATGCTCATATTTGTAATCTGCGCAATTACATTGCAGACCACAATAATGGATAACAGCCATTATTGAATAGCTATCATCTTCTTTTTTAAAAATTGTATCTTTTTTAATGCCTTTACAACTACTTTCCTATTGTCTTTAAAGTAAAATAAATAAAATAAAATAAAAAGATCATTCATAGAAAAAATAGTCAATAGGAGAGGTTCTATTCAATTTGATAACTAAGGTGCTTTCTTTAGGGTTATGGACTATCAACTACTAAAATGCTAAGACATAAAGACAAATAAGTGAAATGCTTACTTTTGAGGAGCACTGCATTACACTGAAGGGAGAACTGAACTTGTGGTATGTTATCATTTCACTTATGAACCTGCTGCAAATTCAAGTTAGCAGCTTCATCTGTAGTCATTTTTAATGGATGAAACAAGTGTCTGATTTACAAACACTAAGTTTATAGTCTTAAGTGCTAAGTATTTGAATACAAATTTGAAACAGCAACGAAAACAACAAAGAACTGAACACATGAACGCCTTCCAGAATTATATACCTTTAGGTTAAGGCTAATACCAAGATAGGACAGAGAAGTTTGAAGCAGGAGACTTTTTCCAGCAATAGTGTATCTATAATTTATCACCAGTGGTTATTAGAACTTTGTCATTCCAAACCACTAAACTTTTGAAACTGCACAAATTTTTTGATGGGAGTTTCCCTCTTTGAAAAATCTAGCTTATATGTTCTAAACGATGACTATTCCCTGAAGCCAGAGGATTCATTGTTCCACGTAATAACCAGAAGTTGTCTCATGTGCTGTAGGAGGCCCAAGCCCTCTCTTTGGGAGTGAGATGGCTAGGAGACAAGATAGGTGTTATGAGGAAACAGGACATACATATAATTATTCTGTAAATGAAGAGTCATACTTTACAAGTGTACTTATTTAGGTGTACACTTATTTACATGAAAATAAGCATCTTTAAAGAAGATAGATGTCACTTCTATTAATGCTGATAAATAAAAGGTCTGTGTGGGCCTACAAGATGTTATGACATGGAAAATTTCAGGCTTTCTTTGCAAATGTAATCACCTGCCTTCCATTAATGTTAAATGAGCCTCGTACCAGGTCATTCTAAAATGTTTACCCCGATGGTCTGCTTTAAAGTGTCAGGAGTCAGGAAATTTAGAATGAAAGCTGAAATTCCATCTCAGACCCTTCTCTCTGGTGCAAATACTTCTATGCCATATGTGTAGTGCAGTGCAACCCCAAAGTATCACCTTAGCATCTGAGAATTCTGGAGAAAAAAATCACCCTCTGGGAATTAGCAGGCACGTTGGAAATGAGTCAAAAACCTTTATTCTGCCACTATTAGTGTGGCCTGGGAAAGTCAGACTGTCAAGCTGAGCTTCCATTTTCTGTATCATAAAATCAAATGGTCAGACTAGGTTAGAGCTAGGTGAAGGTTATACTGTTCTGCCAGTTTTCTCAAGTGACTGTATCTGAGAATAAGGCATTGCCATGTACCACTGATTCACCTCACTATGTAGAGGCAGGGAGATTTACTAGAACACGAGCAGCTAATAAGTGGCTTCCTTTCAGTAAAATGAGTGGTGGTCTCCGTAAAGGTTAAAGGCTGATTGATGGTTGTGTCAGCACTGAGAACAACTGAAAAACTTACCTGATGGGGAAAGCCGATTCTGAGGTGAAGGTATATGGGGGGGAAGTCACAATGTCCTGCAGAGGGCTGACTTGTGAAATGTAGATAAAACCTACTTTGTTTGGATTCCAGTTGTATTCAGATAGGGTTCCCTACCTCCGAAAATTGTGATTTGAGGAAACATTTACGTTTGCAATTTGACTGTAGAGCACAGACTAAATGTAAACTCTGAGAAACATTTAAGATTAAATTATGATCCTTTAAAATGTACTCATAACCTATACAAATAACTGTTATATTATCACAAAATATTAAAAAATAGTTCTTTTCATTATATATAATCAAAAACATTATATAGTGCTTTCTCATTCAAATTGTTATACCAATATGATATTCTATGAGGTATTTGAACATTATCATGCATGGCCTTCAAAGTACAAAATATGAATGGCTAAAGATCATAAATCTATTCTAAGTAGGATTTACATCAAGAATGCCCATTTTCAGCCATTTGTGAGGGAGTGAAACCCAGTACCCATTGTATACACTGCGAGACTTGTTGCTAAGAATCTAGAAGGATCCCAGCTCTGTGCAGATGGCCCAAAGTGGAGGGAGCTGAAGTAAGAGCTGTTTAAGGCACTATTTTTCTTGCAGGAATCAGGTGAAGAGACTTGGTTAAGAATACCCCAGGTGCCAGAGTTGCATGAAAACAGTATTCTGCTTCTCGGTGATGCCTGTAACAATATCCAAATTCAGTTATGAAGTACAACAGAAAAAGGCAGATAAAAATGATGAAAAGGGTGAGCTCTGTCTGATTGAATTGAAGATCTAGGCTGAAACATCAGCTGGAGGTTTAGATTAGACAGTTTTCTGTAAGACTTCTTTTAAGTGGAATTATCTGATTTTATGGCTCTTATGCCCTCTTGACATCTTCAGGACGTTGTCTCTTCCTTCTTACTTTGATCAGCAGTCTCGACTTTCTAGTGTACTTTGTCCTTGGGCAGTGACATGGAAATTAAGCTATACCTATACACTGGGGATCTTGATATCATTTCATCACACAGCCTCTACCATTGTAAGCTGAAAACCCACAAGGGCCTCTCGTGCTCTTCACTTGTACTAACCAGCTGGATGTTGGCAGCTGAAAACTCTGTGACAGACCAGAAATGAGCACGGTTCCAATTTAGCCATGACTAGAAAAACTAATAAGATAGAACCAGACATTATATTATCCACAGACAAACAGACTTACCAAGCGAAAAAATTAAGGCCTCTGTAACTCAGTGGTGTTATATTTGTCGTATTTCTTACTTCTCGGATAGTGTTTTTGTAAAATCCCTTTCAAGTGGTGGTGTGCTGTTGCTTTTGTTGGTGAAAAGTATTGTCGTCTCTTGAGGCACGTGATGGGGCGTCTTCCTAGGAGATGAGAAGCGACCTCTGCTCACGTCGCACGTCTGCCACGTGAAGCCACACCGGTCCCTTTGCTTCCTCATTAGCATCATGCACTCCGCCATTTGTGAACCAAGTCAAAGTGGCTTCTTCACTGTGTGTTCTTTGCTTTGTCCTCACTGCCTCAGGTCCATAAACCATGATTTATTAAAGTGTAACAGTCTGTACGAAGAATACCAGGAAGATATGCCAGGCCGTATCCCATCTCCTCATTTTACAGTTTGCTACCCCCTAGAGGGCCATCCATAAATATGACAATTATTTTTGGAATTAAACGCTCACTTTCTCTGAACAGTGACCATCTTCATCTATTTTTACTATGTGAATAGTAAAAATTCTTGAAGTCATCCAAGTTTGGGCATATTTAAATTATGAGTGATCCTGATTTTAAATTTTTCAGTTCATGCAGTGTCATTTGTAAAAAATATTCCCTTTTTCAAATTTAAGCTTAGAACTTAGTATGTTTCTAAAATTCACTGTATGACAAATAAACTCCAGGGTGAGTGGTATCTGTGCCCCTGGCAATGTTTCAATCTGAAACAGGACATATCAGAATGAAACTGGTATTCTCTGACCCTTCTGTATTACTTTGTGCTCATTATTTTTTACAAGAAAATGGTAGAGATTGCACTGCCAAAGAATAGCAACAGTGCGCCCTAAGATAAAGGCCTGAGAGATGGCAAGTTAAACTCCAAGAATGCCAAGGGGTCCATTGTTGTGGGAGCTTCGAGCCAGTAATAGCAGTATCAAGAGCCAAGTCCCGCAAGGATTACTGCGCACTGGGATAGTACTTCACCCTATACTGCATGCATGTGCAAGTGTCTGTGTGTGTGTGCGCATGTGTGCATGTGTGTAACAATACTAAACAGAGAATGGAGAGTGGACTTGCTCTGTGAAGTGGCAGTTTCCCATCATGGAGGTAAATAGCTCAATAGTCTACATTTACTGAGTATGCATGATGTTGTGTGTTTGACAGCCAGCCCTGGAAAAATGAAAGTAGCAACTCATTGGCAGTGTGGTGACCCTGCGCAGCTACAGGCTGCTATGTAGAGCCTAGAAGTTAAAGAAGTAATCTTTGATCTCAGACACTTAAATATTTTTAAATGGCCCCTGTGTCATTGCCTATTACATGGTAGGATGGAAGCACAGGATAAAGCACAGAAACCAGCGTTTATTAGGTGGAAAATAAAAGAATCTATGAGAATAATCATAAGTACCGTTTTCCTCAGTCCTACTCCTTCAACTTCCAGATTTTTGTGAAATTATAAATTATCTCCTATCTTTCCTGAGGACTAAATAAGACAAAGTCTGTCACAAGAGCAAATAGCATGACCTAGGGTTGAACTTAGGGAATGTCCTGCTGTAATGAAGGCTTCCAGCAAGGAAAGGACTTCTGCTCTGTAGGTGGGAGGGAAAGCGTGATGTTCCGCCTGGAACGTGATCTCAAGTGAAGCTGTTTACTGAGACCACACCTCCTGCCCTGGGCTTCTCTTCATTGCGCTTCTCAAATGCTGTGTTGTTAACAAATTGGAAGTTTGGGACAACCGCACATTGTGTAGCAAGTCTGTCTCAGTGCCATTCTTTACAACAGCACGCACTTATTCATGTCTGTTTGCCACATTTTGGTAATTCTCACAATACTCATACTTTTATACACACGTTGTGGTGATCTGTGGTCAGCGGTCTGTGACGTCACCACCGTAATTGCTCTGCAGAACTGCTCCCATTCAAGTCTGACTTAATCTGCAAACACTGTGCATTCCAAGTGTTGTACCAGTTACCCATTTCCCTGTTTCCCTCTCTTTGAGCCTCCTTACTCCCTCAATATTGTTTTTGTTGTTTTTTTTTTGGGGGGGGCTTTTATTTTTTCTCAGTACCAGTGATTGAACTCGTGACCTTGTGCTTGTCAGGCAGGCACCTATGCCGCTGAGCTATCTCCCCAACCTGATGTTGCTAATTATTGCTATTCCTCAGTATTGCTACTCCCTAAAAACATTGCTAGCTACCAACTGTGCAGTGGCCTCTAAGTGTTGTTGTGAAACAAAGAGCCCCTCTCTTAAATGGTTGAGTGCAGTGAGGGGAGCTCATCAGAAGCCAAGACAGGTGGGGTTCTAAGATTTTTGCACTGGATAGTTAACCAAGCTGTGTGTGCAAGGGAAAAGTATTTGAAGGAAATTGAAAGTGCTACTCCAGCAATGACACAAACGATTAGAAGGAGAAGCAGCCTTATTAGAATATGGAGAAAACCTGCTGGTCTGGACTGAAGAACCAGCCAAGCACAAGATTCTCTCAGGGCACTGCCCTATCCAGAGCAAGGCCCTAGCAAATAGGGTTAGGACTCACTAAAAGCTTAGACATTTGTTAGCATTTTTAGTGACATAGTATCTTTAAAGTAAAGTAAGAACAGTACATTATTTTTTTACACTCAATGCGCTTACACACTTAATAGACTATGGTGTAGTGTAAGTATAACTTTTATATGCATTGAGAGGCCAAACACTTCATGCAGCTCACTATATTGCAGCATTTGCTTTATTGCTGTGGGCTGGAACCCAACCCTGATGTCAGCGAGGTGTGTTATACTCGCATTTGCTCTAGCTATTCAACAATAAATGCTACCATTCTCGGAGTGCCCGTTACGTGCTAGTCATGGGTTAATCTTAGATGTTTGGTATGACTCATGGTCACAACCTTCTTACAAGGCACCTCTCATTCCCATTCTTATTACTGAGGTTGGGTGGGAGTAAGTAACTTCCATAATGTCATCCAGTTAATAAGTTGCAGAACAGAAACTCCAGCTGGCTCTGCCTGACATGAAGCCCAAACTCTCCCCGTTATACTACTCTACACTACATTTTGCTTTGCCAGGATATACGATCTCTAATTTAAACATTATCTTTATTTAACCCTTGTACCAGTGTCTCCAGCTGTTTCAACGTGCACAGTCCAGTAACTTTCTCTGTTTGTAGGTGTCCATTTGTGCTCTAACATTTTCCTACTGTCCTGTGTCAGAAATTCCTTACAAGAGATCATGCTTTCTAAGGTTTAGCTGTTTGTCTTTCTACTGCAATGAAAGTTATACAAGGACCTTTGTCTTCTTTCTTCACTGGCGGCCCCAAGCATCTCGAGCAGGGACAGGCACGTGGACTGCTAGTGCAGACACATGTGTTTCGTGATATCAGTTGTCAATCTGAACTCGGTAGCTGCAGAACAGTACATTATTTGTGGTACGTGATATTGTCACCAGGAACGCCTTCATTGTCATGCAGAGTATTGCAAAACATTTTAAAAATTGGACTATCCACTTACCTTTTTCTAATTTCCCACTACAAAGTTTAAAGAGCAGGTAATAAGGCCAGAGGCTTGTTCTGTCTTAAGCAGAGCACTTCCACTCCCCCTATCAGTCCCTGCTGGGAAACAAGGGATTAAATCTCAGAACATTGAGATTCTTATACTTGGTTCATAGTTACATTGTTTACGATGATGTTAGAATTTGTGACTATGAGAACACATTTGAATTTGGTTTTTAAAATGTTTACAGCATACAATGACATGGTTGGAAATTTTACACATTGAGGAAGGAGAACTATTTTAGGCTAGTAGAGCTTCTAAATCATACCAAGGGAAGTGAGACTTCCATATAAATATGCAGATATAGGCCTTTTGCCTAGGAAAAATTGAGATCCTAGTGTAGGTTCTTTTCATTTTCCTTAAAGCTCTTTTTCCCAAACCCTCAGAGGCTCTGTGGTATTAATTGCGTCTTAGTAATACCTCTTTTTTGCATTTGAACATTGTTTTATCCAAATCACCACCTTCATGGAACCATTGAAGCCTTATCTGCTGTCTAACTCGGTCTGAATATGGCATTTCATGTCACTAAATTTACATGCAGTGACGGTGTGGCCACAGTCTACTTGGCACAGCACGGAAGCAGCCAATTAGAAACCATCTGATGACGGAGAACGCGAAGGTCCTCCGGGAAGAGCACGCAAGCCTCAAAGGAATTTCTCCCCGTTTAGCCATGCACATAGTTTAAAATCACTGGATAAGAACAAATCACTGCTTTTCCATTTTGGGGAACTTGGTAGCTTATGAGAGAGAGAGAGAGAGAGAGAGAGAGAGAGAGAGAGAGAGAGTCACATCTCAGTACCTGATTGGCCAAGTTAACAGAAATTTCTGCTAGGAGTGTGTGTGTGGTGGTGGGTGGGGGTGAAGGGGGGATGGAGACATTTGGAAAAGATTGGACCTAAATATGACTTAACCTTATCTAAATTAATGTACATATCAGAGCCAAATCATTTTAATATTAAAATACCAATTAGACTGTGCTGCATTTAGAGGTAATAGAGTAGTGTTTTACCCTATGTTCACATTCCGAACATGAAGTCCTATGCTTGGGAAAGCTCCTGTCCTTTAAGTAAGTCTTAAGTATGCACTTCTTAGCTGAAACTATTTATATGGGTACCTTTTCACACTGAGAGTTATAGCAAACTTTTGCATATGTAGTTACTTCTCTGAAGTTGCGGTATGATAGTTAATTGTATGATATAAGTTGTTTCTGTGTAAAGGAATGGCCTGTTAGGTAGACAAAGGAGATGGGGAAGAAAAGGTAAAGAAAGAGCGCTGAGAGCATGAGGGGGGTGTGAGGAAGATGGGAGACAATGAGGGATGATGTTTTTCTTTTTCTTTGGTGGGGTCCCAGTAAGCTGTATGTGAGCTGAGGCCCAAGCTCCAGGCAGAGGAGCAGGCAATGCCTAGATCCGCAAATGCACATGCTCAGAATGATGGAAACTTTGCAGCTTTCTCAGGGCTGGAACTAAGTGAGCATGAGAAAGAAGTGGTGTCGGGGTCAGGGAGATGGCTCAGTAGAATAAGCGCTTGTCTGGCAAGCACAGGGTCCTGAGTTCAATCCCCGGTACTGAAATAAATAAATAAATAAAAATAATAAAAAAAGAAGAAGTGGTGTGTTCAGGAATCGAGGGAGCAGCCTCCAGGGCCTTTAAGGGTACTGAAAAGTCATCAAAAGTTTTGAGTAGAGGAGCAGCTTGATAGAAGTCACAGCCACGAGGAAGATGATGACAGGGGGCCACCAGTGGCGCCAGCCGTGCCACGTATTCATCTCATGTTAGCACTAAGCTCTCTGCGTGTCGCCTCACTCGCCCTTTATCCTTTCTACCTGCCTATGCTTACAGGATAGAGGCAATACTGTTTGGTCATGAATCGCTTGCCCTTTGCCACAAAAATAGTAAGTGGTGGAGCCAGACTTTGTCAAGTGCTATTCTAAATTCCTTTCATATCTTTCGTAGAGCATCACAATACTCAAGATATAATTATCTTTCTTCATTCATTTTATATCAGTATATTTATAAACCAAAAGATTAAGACATAGTTTGTTACAACTTGCTGATTTTTTCAGACACTTAAAAAGTATGCTATTTTTATACACTAAAATAGTATCTTCCAATTAGAGAGAGAATATATGTACAAGAGCCACCCTGAAAAGAAACTTCCTTATCAAGTAATCCCTATGGAAGATGAGTTCTCAGTTTATAGATTCAGAATTATATCTCAGCATCATCAGTTTTCTTAGTAATCTAAGAAAATATGTATGTAGTCTAATCTAAGGATGTAGCCTTTTTCGACACATTTAAAAATGTTGTTGTGAAAGGAGTTAAGAGGTTTCCTCTGACTGCTGAAGGATTTGGAGTGTGAGATCAAGTTTGCAGTAATTGTAATGAATTCACCTGAATCCCAGAAGGGCTGCTCGAAACATTACTGACTTATTACACTTTAGGGTGAGGGAGAACGTGGTGCTTACACGCCAGGGCTGACACGGAGGCGGCAGCTCAGTGACCACCTCTGCCCATCTGCCCAGCATTGTTCTGATTTAGATCTCTGTCTTGATGTAATGCCAAGTCGTGTTCCCTGTACTCTCAGGGGTGCCCCGGAGGAAGCATCACACTGGGAGCTACAGCTGTTTCCAAGAAAGAAGGGTGATGGTTGTAGCCAACCGAGTGCTGTGTCTAAGACTAGTAGAAGCTTTCAAACTCCTGTGTTCAGACTTACTGTAATAAGTAATGGGTGCAATTAGATTATAACATTGCAATATTATACAGGGTGGAGTATGGTGAAAGAAAATAGTTTTAATCGTAGTTATTTTTTTTTCTTTTGTAGCCAAAAAGGAGCATAAAATGGAAGAAAGTCACTTGGAGAATGCACAAAAGAGGTAAACAGTTCTGATTTGAACCCAATACTTTGTTTGATATATATCCTATTATTTTTATTTAGTATACTTCTACTGGCATTGCTTGCAACTAGCCATCCATCTGCAGAATGTCTTCATTTTCTCCAACTAAACTGTGCACCCCTTAAGCACAAATCCCTCATCCCTCCTCTCTCCACTCTTCTTCCTATTCCTGTGACCCTGGCTACTCTAGGTACCTCTTGGAAGTGCTGGATCCATGTAGAATTTATCTTTTCATAAATGGTTTATTTCATTTTCATAACTTTGGATACTCATTTTTTGTCCCCGTGTGTTGAAATTAGGCCTCCATGATTGAAGAGGATATTAGAAAATGGAAAGATATCCCTTGCTTATGGATAGGAAGAACCAATATAGAGAAAATGGCCATACTCCCAAAATTGTTGCACAGAATTAACAACAATCCCAATAAAAATGCCATTAGCATACCTCAGAGAACTAGAGAAAAGAGTCCTAAAATTTACTTGGAACCAAAAAACACCTGGTACTGATAGCAAAAGCAGTTGTTTGTAGGCAACAAGGGCAAGGAAGGAAACATCACATCCTTGAACTGAAATTATACTACAAAGCTACTGTGATAAAATCAGCATGATATTGTCAAAAAACAGACTTGAGGATCAGTAGAACAAAATGCAAGTTGCAAATTCACCTCCAAACACACCCATCCACTTTATCTTTGACAAAGGAGCCAAACATGTTCTCTAGAAGAAAGATAGTCTCTTTAATAAATGGTGCTAGAAAATCGGCTTTCAACATGCCAAATGCACTAAAGTACAATCAAACACGGATCAAAGATTTAAATATTAAAAGAGAAATGCCTAATCTTTTAGCAGAAAAGGTAGGTAGAAAATAGGCTAAACTCTTTTTTTTTTTTTTTTTTTTTTTTTTTTTTTTGCGGAACTGGGGATTGAACAAAGGCCCTTGCACTTGCCAGGGAAGTGCTTATTATACTGAGCCATCTCCCTGGCCCCTAGGCTGAACTCTTGAGAATCACATAGGTGTACATAAAAACTTTATGAACAAGACTGATGAAACATGGGAAATACTACAAAGAATCAACAAATGGAATCTTACCTTATTAAAAAGCTTTTGCATAATAAAAGAAATCACTAATATAGTGAAGAGAAAACCCACAGAGTGGGAAAGCTGATAGCTGGCTGTCCCTCAGACCAAGGCCTTGTATCTAAAACATAAGAAGAATTGAAGGGCTGGGCAGACAGCTCGGTGATCCAAGCACCTGCCTGGCAAGTGCAAGGACTGGGTTTGATCCCCAGTACCACATGCTTTGCTGGGCCCTGGGTAACCCTGGGCATGCCATGCTGTGCCTGGTACCCAAACCAGATGTGGTGATGCACGCCTGTAATCTGAGCTCTAGAAAGGATAGGAGGATCACTATGAGTCTGAGGGAGCCCCTGTACCACATATATAAATGCATTAAGTAAGTAATTTTAAAAAGAATTGAAATCCCAGCACTCGGGAGGCTGAGGCAGGAGGATTGTTGTGAGTTCGAGACCAGCCTGAGCTACAAAGTGAGCTTAAGGCCAGCCTGAGCTGCATAGTGAGACCCTGCCTCAAAAAAAAAAAATTGAAAAAAATCAGGCCCCCAAATTCAAATAGTCAGTCAAAAATAGGCATCATCTGAGATGAATACACACTTCTCAGATGAAGAAATACAAATGGCAAATAAATATATGATAAAATGTTCAACAACATTGGTCATTTGAGACATACAAATTAAAACAACATTGAGATTTCATCTTATTCCAGAAAGAATGGCTATCATCAAGATGTCAGCCAAGATAGCTCAGCAGATTAAAGCGCCTGCAAGCAGGTTCAGCAGGTTTGATCCCCAGGCCTGCTCTGCTGGCTCTGCCCTGCCGGCCCTACCCCCAGGGTGTGCTGACATGGCATTTGAGACTGGGCATGGTGGTGCCTGCCTGTAATCCAAGCCCTTTGGAGGCATGTAAGCAGGTGGATCACCAAGAGTCCGATCTAGTAGTGAGACCCTAAACACTCTGTAGACACTTCCCTAAAATACAAAAAAAAAAAAAAGATGTCCACCAATAACAAATGCTGGAGGGGCTGTGGGGAACCCTTCTCCACTGTTGGTGGGAATGCAGACTGGTACAACCACTATGTGTAAATCAGTATGGAGTTTCTTCAAAAAGCTAGGATTAGAGGTCCCATTTGACCCAGCTATTCCTCTTCTGGGTATCTTCCCAGAGAAATTAAAAGCACCCTATCACAGTGATATTTGTGTGCCCATGTCTATAGCAGCATAGTTTGTCATAACTAAATCTTAGAAATAGCCCAAATGCCCATCAACCAAGGAATAAATAAAAAAGATATCATCTTTTTATACAGTGGAATACTACTCAGCCCTAAAGAAGTATAGACTTGAGACACTTCTAAGTAAATGAGTGCAACTTGAGACCATATTCATAAGTGAAGTAAGTCAGGCCCATTTATAAATATAACATTTTCTTACTAGTATGACAAACTAAACATGTAAATACAATAAAAAATGTACAGCAGAAATTGTAAACTGGGAAGAAACTATTCAACAGAAAAGAGAAACGATTGAGAGAAAGAAAGAAAGGAAGGGAAAAGAAGAAAAGAAAAATATATATACACAAGATGGTTAAAATAATTATACAGCTAGTTTCTCTTAGTTCATTGAAAATAAAAGATTTGAAATAATACTATTTGGTCAACTCTTTAAGTATTTCTTGCTGTATCTTGTACTCTGAAAAACTGCTGCAAAATAACAATATGTAATATATTATTGTCCTCCTAGCCTGCTTTGAAACTCTGTTTTATTGTTATTGTTATTTTTACTTTTTTCTTTCTCTCTTTAAAATAAAAAAGCAAACAAACAAATTCTGGCTTCATGAGCAGTCAGTGTCCCTCTGGATCCAGGGTAGAAGCACTGTGGAACACTCTTCCCAGGGAGCAGGTGTACCCAGGGGGGAGTCCGCTGCCTCACACAGGTGTCCTGACAGGGTTCCCCCTGCTGCCCCTGCTCCACTCTGCTCTTGAGCCATTTCATGGACGTCAGGGAGAACTTGAACCTTGTTAGCATTACAAGGAGTAAATCCATTGTTCCCAGTTCTCGGGTGCTTACTGCGTCTTTCCTCAGATCCTTGAGGGTATTGTGATCACAGGGCAGATGGAGAGCAGTACCTGGGCTCCGTTGATAGAAAATCCTCCCAGAAGCTGAGAGAGACCTCAGAGGTCCTCTGGTCAGTCTTTGCCTACTTCCAGCCTCAACTTGCGCCTGCCTCTCTAAGTTCCCACCCAAAGGGAGTCAGTAGAACATAATGATCTGTGGTTCTGATCCCTGTGGGTTGCTCTCCTTTGCCCATTGAGCAGATCAGTCAGCTTACATCTTTTGCTCACAGACATGTGAGTGGGAGTATTCTGAGGCACTCATAGTGAGGACAAGGGTACACTTGCTGGTACCAATTCTTGAAGTACTAGAAAATTAGCTACGAGGGCATGGGAGGAAGCAGGGTACAAGGAGAGAAGGTGCTCTGCAAATGAGAGAAGTTTCCTGGTTGTGAACTTAAATGTGAATGAACAAACTAGAAGTGAACCCTCATCCTTCTGTGTAGCCGCACTTCTGAGGGTTCTGGAAACCCACACACAGTGTTGTCTGCCCTACTCTGACAGGCACCAGCATCTAGCCTTGCTTCCCACTGTAATTGCCAACAAAATTAAAATGCTGATGAAAGCAAGATTAAGGGAAATTGTGTAGTTTTCTAAGTGCAGACGTGTTCTTGAATTGTGCTTATCGTCCCATCGTGATAATCGTTGAAAACTGAGGCAGCTTTTAGACTGGTGCAGCCTTCTGCCGCCCTGCCTCTGCTAAGCTTTCCTTCTTTAGCGTGTGGACTGAGTGTGTGCCTGTGTTTTGGAGCCTTCAGCAGAAGAGACCGTCAGGCAGCACACGCTGGTATCAAGCCAAGCAGAAATTCTGCTTCAAGGGCTGTCAAGGCTCTAATCCTTTTTTAAGGCTCCTGCTGAAGGAAAAGGGGGCCCACCTTCGAGGGACTGAGGCTGCTGCTGCACATTAGCTATGCTGAGAAGAGTCATAAATATTGGTTGTCAGCATTTTCCGTGGCTTTGTGGTGAAGGTAGTCTAGCTTTCATGTCACCAATGAAATATGTTAGATCCCATCTTTAATGTAGAAACCACAGTTGTTTGGTTGCACTCTTGAAGGAGCTTGCGGCCAGTGTTGCAATATTCGTGTGAGATTTGGTGCATTCTTATGTTTTATCCTCAAGAGAAACAGTTTATTCTGAGGCTAAAGAGTATTTGCTTTTCCTAAGCAGTTTCTGAAGGCACGCATGTGAGACAGGGACAACAGGCGCTCCTGTTTGGCCTCTCGGCCCTGCAAAGGCATCTCACTTTGCTATGGGCTTTTTGATATCATCATTGTCCGCTTTCAAAATGTTTGGTCAAATTAAAAAGATATAAATTAGACAAGGAACTAGAGAGAAAAGGACTCAAGGACTAAGAGTGACCTTTTAAAAAAGTTATATAAAACCAATATCAGTCTTTTATGATTTGAACGCTTTATTGGAATGACCCACTGACAGTCAGAAATTTCACAAAGCATGTCTGACCCTTTGATTCCTGTCTGTTGGAAAGAATTCTCCTGGTGGCTACAAATGAATAATTTTCTTGCCCAGATTTCAAAAGGTCTTCAATGATCCATCTTCTGTTGACTATTACTGACTTTGAAATGCAAAGAGTTTTATCTGAGGAGGACAGTGACTGACCTTATTAGACAGTTGCAGGTTCATAAGTTAGTTATGAGCTTGAACAAAGAAGTAATTTTGAAGTCAAATGAGGTCCACCCTTGAGCGGCCTCACCTGTACCAGGGGTGCAGAGTGCCACACTTACCCTGGGCTCTTGAGGCCATCTGCTTTTGGGAAGGATCACTTGCTTCGTGGGTGGGGGGTGCTCTAGTGTGGTATGTCTTTTAGTTTTCACACCCTATAGGACAACAGGATCTGGGTCTGTGAGACATCTCAGCAGTCTAAGGGCCTGCTTAGTAAGTGCAGAGACCACAAGTTTGATCTCCGACACCACATGCCACACTGGTCCCACCCCCAGAGGCACTGAGCCAGCCAGCCACGGAGACAGGATATGGTGGCACACATCTGTAATCCCAGTGCTGGGGAGGCTAAAAGTAGGAGGATCATTATGAGTCTGAGCTGCATAGTGAGACCATGTACCAAATATAAGAGAGAGGGGGAGGAGGGAGGGAAGAGAGCGAGAGCGAGAGCTCACAAATGCGCAGGGAAAGACTTGCAAGGCATGGTTAGCGTCAGTGCAGAACTAGGAATATGGAGCCCCACGATGGTGGGGTGCTCCTCCCGGACTCGGGGATCGCCGTCAGGCAGCACTGTCATGTTCTCCATCTCACAGTCAAGACTCCAGCAATGCGAGACGTGCTGGGATGATCGATGAATCACGGGGTAAGATTCATAGTACCTGGCACTATATCCTGCCATAAAACAGGGAGGCTATTTGTTCCTCTGAATACAAAAAAGGGAAGTTTTTATTTTCTTTTAATACACAAGAAAAGTCTCTTTTTGTATAGAAGGTGAACAGAAAGAAGAAAGATGACAGTGTGCCTCCTGGGGATGTGACACGCTCCGTGTAGTACAACCAGTGATCAACTAAAAGTAGAAACAGGGGAAGGGGCTGTTTAATTACTTAAATGCCTGTGTCAGTAAGCACAGGCATCGAAAGACAAGAACAGACACAGCAGTTAGCAAGGAGCCAGCAGACCTGGATTCTAGGCTCAGCTCTGCCGAAGGATGAGATGGTCATTCTTTCCAAGCTTTTGTTTCTCATCTGTAAGAGGAGACTACTGGAAAAGTCAGCCGACTGTCCCTCGCAATGCTGACGTCCTGCGTTTTTGTAGGAACCTTGCGGCCTGTTGTGTAGGCTACACAGCTCTCACCTGTGTACCCCTGGGCTCCAATCAATGTCATTTCCTTTCTGAGTGAAAAAACAAAGCAGGCTGTGGAGCACACATTTGATTTTCTCAGTATTTTGACTGCGACAGAATTGGGAGTTGTCTGGGCCATGGAAGTACACTTGCTGCTTTTTTCAATTACTCATTTTGCTCTAAACCGTGCCACATTTGGAATTATCCGACAGCCCCTTAGGAGATTACTAGAGTTACTGCCTTTCTCCACTTGTGCACTTCTAGTCTTTTAATAACTGGGGTTCAAAATTCCCTGACCAGTAGTTTTAATTTGCATTAAAAACAGATTTGTTATTTACAGAAGCACAAAGAATTTATGGGACTCAGTTCCAGCTTGGATCTCACCTAATCGTAGTCATGGAATCAATTAACAGTTCATCTGTGAAATGTGATAAAATCTTATGAGATACATATTGCCCAATAACTGAGAACGAGATGAAAGTATGCCTCATAATAGTAACGGGGCTTCAGGGTTTTACAATCGCCATTGAATAGAGTTACATTAGAAACTCAGTCTTCAGGATGGCCACAAAAACCCGCACTGTGACTGAACAGATGATAGAGCCCCGCATAATAAACCTGGCCAGCCATTCCCGCTTTGATTAGTTTCCAGCGCCCTTGAAAAGGAGGCTGTTGAGTGTTCTCGCTCACAGCAAATGAGCCTGGAAGGCTCGGGTAGGTAGGGGTGAAGGGAAAGATTGAGTGCAGAGCTATAAATTGCTGCAAAGCCAGTGCCTCCAAGAAGGACTGCTTGGGAGGGAGGCCGGCGTGCTGGGGTGCAGTGCACTTCCAGGTAGGGCTCGGTGACAGCTGGGAATCTGCTCTGGAACACCTGGGTTCTTTTCTAACCAGATTGGAGACCACTTTTCAATTATGTCTGGTTTTGGTTAGTTGGTGGTTTGTATTTTTGTATTAAATCCAACTTTAAAATGTAGCATTTTTAAAGCTCATATAGTCTCCTTTTACCTTTGAGAAAACTGACAGTCACAAATGCTGAATGTTCTACCCATGAAAACAAAGCCGTACTATGACAGAATATGGGTAGCACTGCTTTCCTGACTTTCTGTGAAACATTGACTCTATTTAATGTGGCCATCGGACTGACCACTGCTAGTGCTACAGACTGTGCACAGCATCAGTGTTTTGTAGAATCCTTAAACATAAAGAGCGTGGATTTGTTTATGATGGAAAACAAGCTCAAGAAGTTTAATTTACATAACCCCTAAAAGTAGTCATGCTCTATTCAGACGAATAAGTTGTGCCCCTATCAAGCTGGATACAAGCACCAATGCTCCAAGGGCTGGGTCATATGGTAGTAAGTGTGAGACCAGCTCCCATTTTCAGGGTATAGACAAGCGGGGATCTGCCCCTGGTGTTGTTCCCTCTTCACTATAATGGCCTCAAAGTTTCTCAGCCTCTATTTTTTCTCCATTGATTTCTCCTCCTTGTTGCAGTTTTCAAACAACTGTGAAATATTTTGGGATGAAGCCAAAAGCTGGTGAGAAGGAGGTCACCCCCAGCTATGTGTTCATGGTGTGGTACGAGTTCTGCAGTGACTTCAAGACAATCTGGAAACGAGAGAGTAAAAACATATCGAAAGAAAGGTAAGGTTCGAACGAAGGAGTCTAGGAAACTCCGCCTTCAAGCCTCCCAGAGTGTGTGTGTTTCATACAACTCAGTGTTTTCCTTAAGATGCAGTGGATAACTGGGAAGGATTTTCACCTCAAGGTTCCGAGGGCATTTGCCGTCTGCACAAGCAGATATGCTCGTACAATCTGATAAGTTACACTTTCTTAACCCCTTCCAATTACTAGCTAGTAAATGAAAGGGGAGTTGTGCTAATTTGCAACAGATTGCTTCTCTGTGTATTTTCATGTTGGTCTAAGCTAAATGAGGCAGTCTCGCTGTCGCAGACAGTACAGACAAATAAAAGTGAATGCTTTTCCCATTAATATACTAAACTTGCATCAAAGGGAAATCTCCAAGGCTCAGGCCACACTTCACACAGTGTCGAAGCCCCACGCTGGATTTACAGCGTCACTTGTGACTCCCTGTATCCTGCTGAGGACATCAAACTGCATGCCGCTCGGCCTCCCTGCAGCCTCCTGATTTTATTAGCTGGGGGTGGAAGAAAAAAATCAGTTCTAAATACAGGCTGTGTGTGTGTGTGTGTGTGTGTGTGTGTGTGTGTCTGTGTGTGTTTGTATGTGTGTGTGTTTATTCTTAGAGACTGATTTTGCTTCTGTTTATCAGAAAACAATCCTTTCTGCTCAATCATTGTACTACTCAAGTTTCCGTTGTTCTGTGGACTGTGTCATGGGTTTAAACCTCTAATAGGTCTTGTCTCTAACTGGAGGAATAGATGTATGAGAATGTCATTCACAATGGTGTGGAAGGAAATAAGAGGCTGTACCAATAGGTAAACTTATTATAGCACCTATATCTCATTAAAAACATGTCAATTAAAATAAGTGTCAAGTGACATTAGTAAGAAAATAGGTTGTTGACAATCTCATGAAAAAGATCTATAAATCTTGGCATCAAAATCAGTATTGCCCTATCACTGCTTACGCAGGCCTTTACGTTGAGATTATCTTCGTAGGAATAACGTTATTCCAGGAGAACCGTGTGGCTCCCTTCCTGGTGCCACAGGCTGGCAGCAGCTGGCCCTCCTGCTCTCCAGCTCTGCACTGCATCCAGCAGTGAGCTCGGCGTGCACTTTGGACACAGCATAACCCTCATGAATGTGTCCGTGGAACTCTAAGAAATAGTCTAAAAACAAAGAAAAACAACCACAAAAAGAAACAGCAGAAAGGATAATTCATTGATTCGTATTTTAATCGTCTTTTGAAATATTTAACTGCAGTCCACATTAAGGGGTTTCTGCTATCACAGGGGTGAGAGCAAATTCGTTGCGGCCTTGCCTAGTAGTGGGCCAGCCGCCCTTCGAGAGTTGTTTTCCCTGATTCCCAGCCACAGGCCTGAGCCATGTTGCTGTCTGCACGCAGCTGGTGAATTGCCTGCTTCACACTTTGTAAACCAACGCCTTGAAAGGTCACGACTTCACATGTCTCCCTCTAAGACCCAGTTAGCAATTTCAGGGTCTCTTCCTTTCAGTGGTGTTTTGTGCGATAGCTCACCAAGGTTTTTAACCAAAAACAACATCTCTCAAAGTTAATGGCGGCTCAAAAAATATCTTTGGAAGTACCTTCTTTCAATAAATCTACTGTCAAGTAGTGTTCACATGTTCTGCATATTACCGTTCAACCAGGTTAACTGATAGTTATTCAGAATTTTTTAGGAAGTGAGGATTTTTATGATTGTAATTTATTTACTAAGGATTTTAGCTTTTAGACTATTAGAATGACATGTTCATAGGAATGAAATAACAAAGTAAATTCTTCTGTTACACTTAGATAAGTAACTATGATTTCTCTGTTTTGATACCTATTTAATGATATTTGATATTACAGTGTTATCGTACTCTTCGCAGAAGTCCCCTAAATCCCGACAATACTAAATGTCAAGTGATTACAAACATCACTAGCAGGAATGGCACAGAGGCATTCTAAAAACCACACAAAAACCTGATAGAACTACTAGAGGAAAAATCTGATCTCATCAGAAGAAATTGAACCCACTTGATGTTTAGATGTATTTGATGACCAATTAAAACCCAAGAAGTTATTGATCTAAACAGTAGTATTTTCAAAGAGACAGATTCTACTACAAGTAATATTTTGCTTAAATTCTACTTCCAAATAAATTGAAAGTATTGGAAACTATTTTAGGCCACTTATGATTAATCTTAGGTAAGAAAGAATATTTACTTTTTCTGTAAGCCTGTATTTTCTAACTTCACCTTAGCTTTGTATAAGAGGAGAATGGATGCATTTATTCATTTAAGAAGATAGTTACTACCCTCATCAGAGCAGGAGCAGTCTATGTACACAAATGACAATAGAAATTCCTGATGTTGCTGTGCCCTGTGAGTAAAAAATAAACTAGCGTGAGCTGTGCTCTGTGGCTGAGCGGTAAGAGAGGCAGCATTCACCGGAGATACAGTTTACCTGAACATTGACTGCACTGGCAGAACAGCATGCTGCCTCATAGAGTCCTAGCGGCATTAACATTAAACTTTCTTTGGCATTCAGGGCGGCCTTAAGGAGAAGAGCAGGCTTATGTGCCGAGGCGCAGGCCCCGGGGTCCTTCTTTGGACTTCAGCCTGTGCCCAGGCACCACGCTGTCCTAGTAGCAAGACGCATCACTGGGCAGAGTGCTCCAGCCCCGCCCCTGTGCCCCGAGCACAGGCCCTGCTCCGTGATGCGACGGGAGAGCTCCAGACTGAGTCAGAACTCAGCCTTTGCACTCTTCACTCTGCCACTGCTTTGCTATTTGTTGGCTCAGTGATTTATCGTTATAGAGACTCAGTGATCACCTCTATAGAACGTATGTATTAGAATGTTGACTCTGATCCCTCAAAATCTTTCTAAATCTATAAATCTAGAATCTGCTTCTCTTATATTCTGAAGACCCACAAACTTCATTTTTAGGTAATGCTTTCACTTTTTGCTCTTGAGTTTGTTGGGGCCTGTGTTGAAGAAGGCCATGTCTGACAGAGCTGTGGGAAGAAATTGAGAACAAGTGTTGTTGTCCTCTCGAAATTGCTGGTTGTCCGAAGTTACCATTCCCAACCCCATCCCAACCCCAGTTCTTCTCCTAAATTACTAGTGTTGGCCTTGAAAACCACATTTTTGGGGGGCGGGGGCAGAATCTGGGATTGAACTCAGGCCCTTGCGCTTGCCAAGGAAGTGCTTATTCCACTGAGCCGTCTCCCGGGCCCCAACAAGCACATTTTTTTTTAAGTTGAGAGTATGCCTACAAAAAATAATTTTCTCCTTTCATCCATGTCAAGCCTTGCATTTAGTGGTACCTTATGGTTCACCAGAAGTGTAACATCCCCAGTGGTAGCTCTTATTCAACTTTACCTTTCGATATACTTTTGTGTTTGTATATTTTGATATTCAAACACCCCGCAGATTGGGGGTACAGGCTTTCCTACTACCTATTAAATATACAGGTTCACCATGTGTGCAGAGCTGTACACCTAATACCTGATTTTCACCTAATACCTACATTTTGCTGCTGGCTTGCTTTACAGTCTGCTCTTTAGTCACTTGCTGTTTTCTTTTTTTGTTTGTTTGTTTCTTGCTGATTAATTGCTCTGGGCTGTTGGACCTTTGCTTATAAATTATTTCAGCACTTAGGATACCTCAAGACTGTGCCCATGTATGCCCACGCATGTCCACAAACCAGTGCCACGCACAGGATGAGCTATGAACTTGTAGGAAGTGAAGAAGGCCCAGGAGAGCACAGCTCCAGAACAAAATCTGGGTAGATGATTCATCTTGAGCCAAAACACCCTTTAAATGTGTCATTTAAAAACCCATAATATATAAGTAATGAGTGAATTACGAGTTTGGTGAATTTTGTGTGAAATGGAAATAAGAAAATTCATTATTCACATCGCTATAATTTACACTACAGGGAACGGAAGTTACTTACTTTTTAATGGGACTGAGCGTATTCCCTGTAGCTATGTGGTTAATTATGCAGTGGCTGAACCCTGCGTGGCACATAGTTCTGAGCTGCTTCCAGGCCACGCCCAAAGCCACACCCTCCTGCCCGGTCAGGACGGAGAGCTGAGGACTCAGGCCCTCGCTCAAGGCGCTGCAGAAGTTCATCTCTTTGCCTGGATACAGCCGCTTCTCAAGCTGTACTTACTGAATTCTGCTTCCTAATGGTATGCACAGGAGTCATTGCAGGAATTTCTCACAAGTCATCTTTCTTTTCCCTGGTTATCTGCTTTGTGATTAAATGCTTTATTTACCTAACTGCTAAGAAACTGTGACCTAAAAACCTAACTTATAAATAGAGTTACTGTATGCCCCAAAATAAAATCTGTTTATTTCATAGCTACATCTGAAAAATTTAAGGTATGTCATGAGTGAGAGGGAAATAGCCTTTCAAAAATGGCAAGAGTTATAAAATCACTGATTTTGTAAAAAAAAAAAAAAAGCCATCTTTCTTCTGAAACCTATCATCCAACTCTTTTCCCCTTTAGCTTTTCAAAGGTGTTTACATTCATCTTTCTCATCACATTCCTCTCATCTCCTCCTCTATCAGCAAGGGTAGCATCATGAATCCCATAAAGAAGGCCAAAATGCGTAAAGGAAAATCAGTGTTTCTCTCGTACTGTAAGCTGGCTATGAGCCTCAACACTGGGGACCCAGTTTCCTCCTCCTCCATGGCCGTCACCCTTAGGTGTGGTTCTTACAAGGTGAGGGTGGCTCTTATTCACAAGGTGCCGTCCCGCCCACCACCAGGGCTGCCCGATTCGTGCCCCTGGGTCTCGCACCGTGTCCTTTGCGTAGCATGAGCTGGGAGGGGCACCAGTCTCTTCTTATAGCCCATTGGGCAGAGCTTAGGTTCATAGACATACGCAAGGGTGACACAGGGAATGCAGGCCGAGCTGGGACCATGTGCGGCAAAATCTCACAGCTTCCTTTCCCAGAGGAGCCAGCAGAATTTCATGTTGAGGTCCTCATTAGGATCGTTAAATTGCCTTATTGTAAAACCAAGTGGTTAATTCTTCAGGACTGTGAGCTTCTTTTGCTGCTGATTGTTTCGTGTATTTTCAAAGGTCTCATTCATCTGATATCTACTGAGCCTCTTTCTATGAAGGTAGGGCTACTCCTTCTCCATCCCCTCTACTAACTTCTCTCTTCCTTTTATTTCGAAAATAAAGGGTCCTTTTTCCATGATCACCCTTACATCGTTCCTCTTTTCTGCTCTCCACTCTGTCTTTCATCAGTCTTACCCCAGCTTTACCTGTCCAGCCAAAGTCTTCCAAGTCTTCCAAGCCATACCCGATCTTTTTTCTACATTTTAGCCCTGTCACTCACTAGGACACTCCCAAAGGATGCCCATCCTCGCTTGAAGGTCACTGTGTCCCAAGTGCGAATTACTGACTCAAATGTGACCCCTCTTTAGGGACCCTGACTTTCAGTAGCAGCACTGTCATCCTTTCTCTGGCAAAAGGCAGCTGGAAACTCAAATTTATCTTCAATGCTACAAGGCTGAAGCTCCACCTGTTGCTGAGTCCTCTCAGTTTCGCCTCTGTAGCGTTTATTTTTTTATCTTGCTTTCACCGCAGCGCTGGCCCAGTTCAAGGCCTCATTACCTCATGCGCTGATTACAATGCATCCTTCTAAATGTTCTCTATGGGTTTTCCATTTCCTGTTTCGTTTCCCTTAACATTGCGCATAAGTATATGAAAAAAAGAAGTTAGATCACGTCTGTCTCTTTAAGTATTTCTTATTGTTTCACATTGCTCATGAAATAGTGACGAGACCTAGCCATCCTTTGTAATTTCACTCATCAACTTGAAATGGTTTATTTTTTTTTCACGATAAGCATGACAGAGAAAATTAATTATCAATCTCTCATTTTCTTTAATAGCCAGCAGAATGAGTGTAAGGGCCTCGGGGTATTTTTGACACTACAATTGGAATTCTTTTAAGCATTCTACCTTCCCTCCTGCACTACATCATTACCTTTAAAAATCCTCCCCTAATTTCACTTTGTGAATGTTTTCACAGGAATGGCAAACAGTAGATTACATTTAAAGAAATGTATATAATCTGACTTCTGTGGTGCAGTGTTAAAGGGTATTTGAGCGACCCCGGCCTACTCCTGCATTCTCACCCCCTGTGCTTCTGTAATGATGGTCCTCTTTCTCTTATTTAAACTTTTCCTGCCTTATATCCTGACTAATTTCTTGCTTCTGCGTTGTGCCAGGTTATTTCCTGCTGACCAATATATAGTCATCCCTTTGGGGACTGCCTCTGAAATCAGCTATCTAGAAATCTTCTGGAAATCCCCCTAAATAGAATAATTACCTTTCACTCTGGTCTCAGAGTGTATAATTTTTTGTTTTGTTTTTGTGTTTCACTGTCCTCTAGCATTTGTTCTGCTTTTTGATGTCCTTTACTGTCGTTGCAACCTGTTAATCTGTCAGTCTGTTTTCTCCTCCCTCTAGGGCATAATAAAGCCATTATCCACTGTCTCATCTATCCAGCTTTCTCTAGCACAGGGACTAAGGTGCATCTGTTGACATAGAAGGGGATTCACAGCCTTGCTAAATACTGTTAAGCCACTTACAGTCCTGGGTGGAGAAGGAAATGTTTTCAAGGAAATGCAGAAGCTGAGGAAAGTCTTATGGAGATGTTTATCTATTTTAAAAAAGACTACATTCAGCAGAGCTGTTGGGGAGACACAGAAGCCAAAGGAGAAATATCAGAGGTCAGTAGCTCCTATGGCAGGTCTTCAGAATTACCTGAAGAAGGTTGTAAAAAGTGCATTTAAATTTATTGAAACAAGTTCCAAGGATTAGAGACTAAGAAGCAGTGTTTTTAGAACTCCCCACAAAGTTGGCAGAACAAAAGTATCTTTATTTTTGGTTGACTTAGTAAATGCCCCCCTTCACAACTGCTTGAGAAATAACATCGATTCAATATATAGGATCATGTCAAATTAAAAAGTTTCTCCACAGCAAAGGAAGGAATCAAGAGAGTTAAAAAGCAATTGAAAGAATGGCAAAAGTTGGCCAGACAGAGGACTAGGACTTGAAATATACAAAGAACTAAAAATAAAAAGTAGGCCTTCCAAATGTAACACTCAGTCAAAGCATGAGTGACTGAAAGGAAGAGGCACTTCTCAGGAGTAGTAAATGGCCAATAAGTAACTGAAAAAATGTTCAACATCTTTCGCCGTTAGAAAATTGCAAATCAAAACAACTCTGAGATTCCATTTTACTCCAGAAAGAATGGTCGTCATCAAGAAACCAACAAAAATAAAAGAGAGAAGGAGGGAGGAAGGGAGGGAGGGAAGGAGAGAGAGAGAATGCTGGAGAGACTACTTCAGGGCAAAAGAAACCTTTGTTGATTGCTGGTGGTGGTATAAAGTGGTAAAACCACTATGGATATCAGTATGTAGTTTCTTCAAAAAGCTAAAAATATAAATTGCATTCAGTTCAGTTACTCCCTTGCTAGCTATCTTCTCAAAAGAGTTAAGTATATCATATTACTCCAATGCATGAATTCCTGTATTTATGATAGCACAACTTATAGCTAAATCTTGGAGGCAGGTGATAGGCCCATAAACGGATGAATGGATGAAACATGGGCTATCTACACCAGGGTGTACTAATCGCAATAAAAGATAAATTTGAGTCACTTGTTGAAAATGCATGCACCTTGAAATTATAAAGTCAAGTGAAATAAATGAGACATGTAAGTGTAAGTATCACATGGGTTCTCTTAAACACGAAACCCAAAGTATAAATAAATTAAAGAGTGAACCAAATGATAGGTAAAAGAGCAGGAATGTGGGTGTTCTGCAAACTGAAAAGGGGCCAAGATATGGAGGGAGAAAAATGGGGGAGGAGAGGACACACAAAAAAGAACTAGGATATGTCACATACGTGAACAGATAGCCACAATGAAATTAGTCATACTGTATTACAAACGTATACCAATAAATGAAAAATAAATTCCCAACATGCGGGTTTCAGAAAGTGCGCATAAGCTAAACGTTAGACGTGGGACTGAGGCGCGCAGCTTCCTGCTGATTCTTTGGCCCAGCCAAAGTTAGGAAGTACTGGGTATCTTTCTTCCTTGTGATCGGGAAGGCCTTTTCCAATCCTAATTTCCTATAACTTTAAGTAGGAAAAAAAGCTGCCCATTAACAGAACACATGAAGTTAGCCACTTAAAAAAGGAAGAGAGGGCTGAGGAAATGGTTCAGTGGAGTAAGTGCTTCCCTAGCAAGCACAAGGGCCTGAGTTCAATCCCCAGTTCTGCAAAAATAAAATAAAATAAGGAAGAGACTAGGACATGCCAGGAGATCAGAGAGATGGGATTTGGGCACCCATTGGAGGAGCAGTATACTGTGGTTCCTGGGATCAGCCGGTGTTTCCTTTCCTGAATGTTTGGTCCACCTCACCAATTCATGTATTCTCATATTCCCATGATATGAAATCACAGCATTAATTCAAACACATCTTTTAAAATATCTATTATGTCTCAGGTGGTATACAAATTATGAAATTCTGTTCCAGAAGAATTTAACCTAGTGATTACAGACTGCCTATTTTGAGAGGTTTTCTCCAAGCTTCATGTGTTCTTTCTACCAAAATTGTGGGTGGCTTACTATAAATCTCCACTGGGGGCATTTAATGATTCTTTTAAATTTTTTATTCATTTGTAATAAACATCTTTGTCCTTTGGTAAATTGTAGCTCCCAAGAAAATTAGTGCAGTGTCTTACACTGCTTTGCTTTCTCCCTAGTACCTATTTCTTTACATGTGATAGGTGCCTCATTGGTATTTGTTGAAAAAAAAAAAAAAACCACATGATCACTGTGTTTCCTTTGTCATACTGATGCGGAAGACAAGATGTACTATCTGCTGCTGATAGATGAAACATCCTATTTATTTGGATTTTGGTAGTAAAATTCCTCAAACATTTCCCATATGGGTCACTTTTACCCAAAAAAATAGACATTAATAGCTTGGTTAAAGAGGATAATAGACATGTTCAAAGAGAGAAAGATTAGTTGAGGGAGCAAAGCAATCGCAATCTCCGTCCTTGACTATTACTTTCAATTTGTTTTGGGGGAGAAAAAAACATAAACACAAGGAAGCAAAGATCCTTGGGATTCATTGCCCTGCCAAGCCTTAAACCACTTTGGAGCTCACATTAGGACCTTAGAGAGCATCTGTCCACACTCTATTTCTCTAGCTTGGCAGAGAGCAATGGAAACCTGAAGTAAGTTTCTTTCATTCAGCCAGAATATTTTTAAATTACTTATCTGTGGGACTCCTGACAGCTCCTGCCTTGGGCAGAGATGCAGCAGGGGGCTGTCCGGGTAGTGTGATTTGAGGGGCGCCAGCAAGGCTACCTGCTCCAGACAATCCTCCATTTCCTCGCCCTTTTGCTTTAGTCATTGTGCAAACAGGCTCTGATTAGTTCTAGTTTTTGGTGAGACTTGGTTGGTGGAGCGAGTTTCAAAACCAGAAAGGAATTGGTATTGCAAGCACCTACACGTCCTCATTATCAGCGTTTGAATTGTCTTCCCAAGACAAGCTGTGCACTTCAATTTAATTTGCAGATTTATAACACAGAGCTGCCTTTGGTTTCCAAGCTGTCTCCCAGATGCCTCTCCTTGCATGGGGAAACGCAGCGCTGTTACCTTTCACTCTGCACCTACAGTTCTGGGCCAGACTGGAGTGTTGTGTCTACCAAGTGCAGAGTGATTGGCTTTAACTGATCATGCATTCCAGGGCAACTCTAGCCCCCTTCACTCCTAGTCCCCTGTGGCCTGGAAGAGAAGCGCTGCACACGGAAGCAGTCTGTGTTCTGCAATTAATCACCTGAAGTCAGGGTGTGTTTGAGTCTTATGTAAGTGATAACCCGCAAAAACTTCCAAGTGGCATCAATTTGTGTAGTTGTTGAAATTTAGTATCTAAGAGGGCTCCCTTCATTGTAAATAGAATATCTTACTTAGGAATGGGTTAAGGAAAGTTGTCAAATTTAGGAAGTAGAAAGGATAGGCTAATTTATCATGGGATAACTTCTAAAACATAGACCCTGACCTGGAAGGTAAGTCTTCAGAGCCTGAGGAAGCCTGAGACCCATACTGCCTTCCTGCTGGTCTTTCTTACCAGGCTCCTACCCTATTACTGTCTGGGAAATATGAACAGCAAGGTGCAGGGTTGGTCTGGGTCTGGAGCCCTTCTATGAGGTTCAGAAGGCTCCTGGAAGAAAGTGTCTGTCTGAATATGTGGCCCTACTGGCCTGTCTGAGGTAAATGAATTTTGAGTTACCCATTATTTCGTATTATCTGTGGGCCTTTTTCTCTGAGTGCTTTCATGTCTCCCCTGAAAGCATCTTTTTCTCTGGGTTTTACTTTCTTGCTGTTTGGAACCTTGCTTTCATCAGCTGCTGAGGTGCGGGAGAAATTTCCCATTATATTGCAGAACTAATGAGTTTGATCTTTTTGTTGTTTGCTTTTCTACTGACAGCAGAGAGCAGTGTGCTTATGTCATTGGCTTCTGTAACTATTAACCATTTGACATTGTCATAGTAGGAATTCAGAAATGGCAAATGAGTGAAGGTTGTCAGAAGGGACAGAAATATCTGTGGGCCCCACACCCACAGAAGGTCTCCATCACTGCCCCTGCTTATGGAGAACTGAACTTGGACATTAACCCCCTCCCCTGACTACAGGCAGAAAACTCGACTCAACAAACTGGGGCAGTATTTGGTAGTGCCTGGAGGAGGATCAGAGTGCCTGATCAAATTCTGCACCCCGGACAGAGCTTCCAACATGGCTGCTAGCCAATGCTGAGGCTAGAGAGGTACAGCTGTGTCCCCCTGAAAACACCCTAACAACAGACTCTCACATTAATACCATCTAAGCCAGTGAAATAAGCACACTACTCTCTGCTGTCAGTAGAAAAGTTTAAGGTAGGTTGGTATGTTTTGTATTTGCAGTTCTTTATACTATTCCCTTGACTTTTTCTCTTACTAAGCGTGCCATCATTTGCCTGTAGAAGCTGTCCCTAGTCATGACTGTGCAGCCCACCCTCATTGGGAAGTCAGATTGAGAAGTCATCTGTTTCATAGATGTGATCTACAGGAGCTTCCAGTACCTTTTCTATCCCACTCTTCCCAGCCCCCCAAAATCAACCAGTATTGGAAGGACTCTGGGCTGGAATTGACTGGCCTGGTGATAAGTGCGTGTTTCCCTCATGCTTTGTTGTTCATCATGTTTTTCTATGTATTTCGGAATCAGGACAGAGTTCTTGTGTTTTTTAAAGACGTTCCTATTCATGTGGCTTTCCATTTTGAGATAAATCCAGTGATACGGTGGCTTAGACCTTCTCCTATTTTTCAGGGAACTCGCCTATTGCTGACTGAGGGGCTCATTATGATCGATGTTGGCATGCTGAGCATGCCTTTTCAATTTTGAAGATCATTTTCACCTCCTTTCTTTGGGGATGAGTGATAATGCATTTTAAAAAGAGATTCATATTACAGCTGGTCAAATGTTATGCTTTGCCTGACATGCATTTCATAAATATATTCCTTCAGTGCCTCGCTTTTCTTTGCCTGAATCCACTAATGTTTCTACAGCCATTGGGTCTGAATGTCACCGATGAAGCTCAGTACCCGGCTGAGTCATGCCATGGCTCATGTTTCGGTCATGCTGTACGGTATGGCTGACCGGGTTCCTCTTTCACTCTAGCAGCACAATACCGGTGCCCCAGTTGCTTCCCACACTGTGGCTCCTGTCCCTCTCTCCTGCCATGCCTGTCTGTGATTATTTGTCACAGACCGGCGACCTCACAGGCTTAGCACATATCTGGAGGGTTGCAGCAGAGGACAGCAGTAGAGCTGGCTGTGTTTTGATTTTTGTCAATTTTAGTTTTCATATAGCCCAAGACCTGGAGTCTGGCAGCTATGGCTGTCAGAAGAATCATCCTCTAAGAGAAAGCCTTGTCTTTTTAAAAAATTATTTATTTATTTATTTGGTATAGGGTCTCACTACACAGCTTGGACTCATAGTGATCCTCACCAGCACTGGGATTACAAGTCTGTGCCACTATGCCCAGCTGCAAGGATTGGTATGGTATACCTGGGGTTTTAGAGCAGGCATAGCATGCAGTACCTGGAATCAAACCCAGGTCCCTATACCTGCCAGATTGGTGCTTAGACCACAGAGCCATCTCCCCAGCTGAAAATACCTTGTCTTCTTCAATCCATTGTCTATCTCCATGATATCCCTGGACAGTTCATCATAAGGAAGGCTTCGTTGGCTATCCTCCTAAAGAGGAGATTGGTTTCTCTTTTCTGTAGATCTCCAATAGGTCCTGCTACTGCATAGCAGAGATCATTGTTTTATTAAGTTGGATAGTTTCTGTCCAGCTTAATAAAAACTATCCAACTCAATAAAAAGAAGCAAGAAAGCAGAGGTTATCTTATGCAAAGGAAAATGCACAATAAATGGCAGTATATAAACCAAAAAAGTAAAGCTTATCTTTCTGAAGCAGGACTCACCTGTGTTGCAGTCCTAAGGGCCACTTGACTCTTCCCCCTCTCCCTGAAGCACCTTTGCTGACATGGGAAGACACTGAAGACACTCTTCTAACTGACTAGGTTTTCCAGGAATGATGAGATATGTAAACAGCCTGAGCACACTGTCTGCCCATTTCCTCACTGTCTCATCCACCTTTGTTTTAGTTGGCTGCTCAGGCCCTGTAGTGAAAAATGAGGGTTCTCCTGCCTTTGGACTCACCCAGAACACGCAGCCGTCTCAGTGGGAGCCTACGCCTGCCATGGAAAAGGCATGAGGCTTGTGATGCGGCTCCCCTGGCTACCCATGAGCCCTGGTCTCTGAGGGATGGAAGGGAAAGGAGAACCTTATACATTACCCAGATTTTTTCCTTGTTAGAATGGGATGGATCTTCTCTTGCAACTCTACATTGTAAATAGGAACAGGGTGTGTGTAGCCCAGGTGGTTCTCACATGAAGCCCAAGTTTCCCACGTGCCCAGAGCAGGAGCACCAGAGGACAAACCTCACTGTGCTGCCACACACATGCGCCTTTCCTCAGTAGACGCTGGCAGTAACTGCAGCTTACTGCAGTCGCTGGGATCTCCTCGGGGACACACGGATTATGAGAGAGAAGCAGGCAAAGACAGAACTTCCAAAACATTCACTGGTGAGTTTATGAATTTAGCGCAGGTATTTTCTTTCTCTGGCATGTTTCAGATATCCCTGTATTTCGGATTGGTTTGGGAGGACTTGCCATAGAGCCTTTAAAGTCAAGACTCCATACCTGTTCTTGAGCAATCACCAGGAGCCCTTTGTGACACCTAAAGTAAATATTTAGATCAGAAAGAAAAACAAGACTACCATTTAGTCCAGAAACAAAATTCTCAGTTCTTTGAACAATTGAGCCAAGGAAGAGATGGAGCATAAATGTAGCTAGAAATTGTCTAGCCAGCAGATTTTTTTTATTAAATGCAAAAATGATCTTACCTCCTAAGTGAGATGAACAAATTCCAAGCCAGTGACAAAATTATGTAAGTCCCCAGAGTCTCAGTCCCCTTTAAAGTAATGCGGATGCTTTCAGGAATCCTGGAGTGTATACAGGAGTCGACATATGTAAATATTTAGCACATTTGGTGCCCTTTAGCACCCTTTCTCTTGCATTATTTGGGACTCAATCAGCTAATCAGAACTGGAACTCAATTACTAAATGTTTTATTAGGGTTTTTCCCCAAGAATCAATACAGTAGTCATTATATAACTATTTACTAAACATTTCAACTGTTTAAGGTAGAAAAAATTACCAATGCAAGTTGTTTGACCCTTATGCGGGATTTGTGGAGAAATGGCTTGCGCAGAGCGTGGGGTCAGAGTGACGCGGAGGTCCCCAGTGTGCCTGCTCACTGTGCTCAAGTGGTTCCAGTGGCTTGGGGAAACAAGATACCAACTCTAAGATGAAAAGCCTTAAGTGCCTAAAGAGAGTCACAAAGTGCTTTTTCACTTGAGAAAAGAGCAATTACTTCTGGCTAAGAGAGATGAAGGAAGCTTTCATGACTTTGGCACTTAAGCTGGGACTACAAGAATGGAAAGAATTTGAACACATGGAAATAAGTAAGGCAGCTATTGACGAATAGTGCAAACAAGATGCAGAGGTAAGAAAAGCCATGCAAAGAATAGTGAATGGTGTGGCTGGTGCATGGAGAGAGGTAAAGCCGTAGGCACATATGTAAGCACATATAATATGTCCTTCAGTTTTTATGTCTGTAACAGTTACGTGTAGCCTTCCATGGTTAAAGATGAGGAAATTGAGGATAGAGGGGTTTAATGAATTATCTTAAGGACATTCAGATAATTAAACTAGCATAGTATTCATATATAAAGAAGTCTGGATCTGAACAGGTATGATTAAAAAGCAGATAAACTTGAGAGTAGGGAGATTTTATAGTGAGCTAAAGAATTTTAATCATATACTGTAATTCTAGGATTGACAGATTTGTGCCTCTGGGCAAAATCTCCCCCCTGTACCTGACAAACAAAGTTTGTTAGAATACAGCATTGGATGGTCCTTGTGTTGGTTTTTGTGGCCATTACAGTAGAAGAGTTGCAATTGAATGGCCCAAAAAGCTTAAAATACTTCTCTTTGACCCTCTGCACAAAACATTCACTGAAGCCTGCTAGGTTGATTGGAAGCCACTGAAAATGTTAGGGGTGGGAAACAATGGTCAAAGAGCCTTGTGTCGCTCACTGAGGCCATCTTCTACAAGATGCACTCACGGACACTAGATCCTTCAAAGGACTATTTTAGTGGTCCATGCTCTCAGTTCATTCTCTCCTGGACCATCACGGTAGCCCCCCTCAGAGTCTTCCAGCCCTGACTTCCAGGCTTGCAGGATCCGCCATAGGTAACAGAAATGAACAAATGGATGAATACCCCACCCGTGATCCCATTGCCTTCCACCCGTGGACTTTGGAGGACATTTTAGAGCTGAGCCATAATACTTACCATATTATCAGGTACTTTCCACTTATTGTGTAGGATTCTAAGAAAACAAAGGCAATTAGCCATATCCTGTGCTTCTGAGAAGCTCTCAGCTAACATTGAAAGGCAGGTAGCTAAACGCTGTCCCAACACAGGAAGAGGCAGTGACCTGTAAGTAGGTATACAGAAGAGAAGAGGGAAGGAAATAGCCTACTCAATGAAATGTACCTTTATTTAAGGAGTAAATGTGACTCGGGGGATCACATTTTCCACTTTTTAAATAAAATGAACATAAATGTTCTGGAAAATCTCAAGTAGAAATAACATAATTGTCTCATTTTCTTTTTTAAAGATTTTATGAATTTTTTATTTTTTAAAGAGAATGAAAAATTGTGAAAAAATTAGAAATGATACAGAATTTCATTAAAAAAGTAGCAGAAATTCAGCAATAATTGTCATATTGCCCATTGTTGTTTTCCAATTCAGATTGTTGTCTTCAAATTCAGACTACCAGATATAAGCATGCACAATTGTCAAAAAAGCTATAGAAAATTAAAAAGGAGAAAAAAAAATAAGCTTGAACTGCTGCTTTCAATAGGCTGGCAGAAATCAACAATACAGTTATCCAGACTGTCCTGTATTTATACATAAATGTATCTTTTTTCTTCCTTATTTCTTTCGTCCTTTCCCTCCTCACAGTTGTTCCTTCCCCTTGAGCAGATTCTCTGTCTTTTGCATTATTTATTATGCCTTTCAGATTTCTGTCTCATTTTCAAAAACTGCAATATTTAAGACAGTGTCAGACATCGGTCCTCCTCACTTGCACAGTTGGGTGTTTGCCTCTGATGCCTCCTGGCTCCACGATTCAAGAAATACAAGGAGTACTTAGGAAAAGTAAAAGCATGTTTAACTGATTTTGTTCCACAAGTCTCCTTTTATTCAGTAACTGTAGCATGCATAAGTAAGTATATTATCCTACATACTAAAAGGTAGTGATACAACTCTGAAAATGGGAGTTACATGCCTATTCTTGTGGGTTTTACAGGCCACAAAGAGCTTATGTGTAGCAAATGCTATTATGTGGTCCAATTGTGTCTTGACTGTATTCTCAGAAAAATATTGCAATAATCTATTGTTTATTGCTAAATATATGGTATAAATTGAAATATTTTAAATTCATATATATATATAACATATATACATGTAATAAGAGATGTTTGGTATTTTTATTATCAGAAAAAAAGATAATTATGAAAAATATTTCTTCCTTACAAGTTTACTAGTATGTGAAGTTTAAATTTTATTCATAATACCTCCAAAAACTTTAGAAAAATATGAGGCAGTACTAGAGATACAATGTCTGGCTTCCAATTTAAAGCATTGTCTTGCTGAGTTGAAAATTTTTGTCACATTGGTGTAATAGGTTAGCTTCTGAATATGACTTCTACTGTTTTTTGTTGATGTTGGTTTTTTTTTTTTCAAACCAGGGATTAAACTCAGGTCCTTGCGCTTGCCAGGCATGTGCTTATTCTTATGACCCCTCCCTTTTTTTTACTATTTATTTATTTACTTATTTATTGAATATGACTTCTAGAAACTGCTCAGGTCGTAATCCTGAGAGAGGTCTTTGGTTTGGTTGGGCTAGTTGGCTTGGTTTGTTTTAGGCTACATCTGAATAGCATTGCTGCAGGGTTCTATTTATCTAATAGGGCTACACATTTACTTTGTAGTCAGGAACTATTTGTATACTTTCTTAAAGTTCTTTTTTTTTTTTTTTTTTTTAATTTCCCTGGTGAAAGATTACAGGCATGCTTGGACATTGTATATATGTTAATTCTCACAATGATGTTTTGAGGTTTTCATTGAACTCCACTTACAGATAATGAAAACGACATTTAGAGACTAATTTTCCTAAAATCTTCTAACAACTAGCATAGCTGGAATCAGAATCAAGCATCACTGAAGGGAAAACTACTCACTCCTTAGCTGTTTTCCTTTCACAAAAGTACCCTGTGAAAGGGAGACATAATAATAAATAAAAATACTGAAGGGGAGAAGGAGAGAATCCCTGAGGTCAGAACTGTCCTCAGAGTTGTGTGTGACTCCTGTAGTCTGCAGAAGAGCCACCAACCAGTAGGAAAAGCTTTGCGATGGCATCTGGGCTGAGGGCTAACTCCCAATCCTCTGACTCTGCATCCCCAACACCCCCCTCCCCCATCCATGGCATTTAGAGGGCAGAAAGAATGGCTACATGGCTCGCAGGTCCCTCAGGGGTTGGGAAGACGATGGACAAAACCCTTGGAAAAGAAGAGAAATTTGAAGGTAAAGAGGAAGTACTATAATGAAAGATGACCCCCCCCCAAAAAAAAAAAGTTCCATTACAATTAGGGGGAACTAAGGAAAAGGTATTTTTATCCAGTTCACTGAAACTGGCATTAGAGGGCTCCTAGTAGGTGCTCGAGGGTGCTCTAGGGTGCTCTAGGGTGCTCTAGGGTGCTCTAGGGTGCTCTAGGGTGCTCTAGGGTGCTCTAGGGTGCTCTAGGGTGCTCTAGGGTGCTCTAGGGTGCTCTAGGGTGCTCTAGGGTGCTCTAGGGTGCTCTAGGGTGCTCTAGGGTGCTCGAGGGTGCTCTAGGGTGCTCTAGGGTGCTCTAGGGTACTCTAGGGTACTCTAGGGTGCTCTAGGGTGCTCTAGGGTACTCTCTTTGTAAAGAAATCTGGCTGGAGTGAAACCAGAAGCAGTACAAGCTGCGTCTTCACCGACAGTATTATCTCTTTGGATAGTGGATAACTTAATGGCCTGGGCCCCAGTGCATTCTGACCTGGACTTGATCTGTTCAGTGCATGCTTTTCCTGTTAAGTACAGTCAGAGGGGCCGCTGCAAATGGCGATACTCAGTAGGCGGTGTGGTCGAGACTCTCAGTCCTGGGGCAGTGTGAAGAAACATCCATTCCCAAGGCAGCCTGACGAATGTATTGCTTCTTGAGTTACATAAAACATTGCTCATCTTTGTCTCATTTGTAGTTATTTTCTGGTACACCAGACAGCATGTTGAATTCATTGTAGCTAAGTTCTGAATGTGGTCAGGGAGATTGTATTACTAAGTATGTGTTTTAAGGAAATTGTACAAAATCAGCCAAGAGCCAAGCCACACAGCCATTTGTACGTGCTTTACAAGTATATGATTGATACTGAATGAAAATTTGTCATTGACCGCCTAAAGGAAAGGTATCCTAGTTTTTAAATGTCTTGAGTTGGTAGATCTTTACATCAGATTTTTTTTAAATACTTGAAAGGATTTTAAGAAGAAATAAAACTACAAATAATGACACAGTACACTATGTTCTCACTCATCACTTGAAAGTGATTAACATATTAACATTGTTACATGTTCTTTTACAGGTTTAATTAAAAATTAAACATTGTAGGCACTGTTTCATGAAAATGCAATAGTTTGGCATATTATCCAGTCCTGTTCTCTTTGTCCACCTTTCTAGCAGTAATCTTTCATGAAAACAGTTACTGTTTTATCTTTCTGTTGCTATAAGAAACTACCTAAAGGAGGAATGATTTGCTTTTGCTCAAAATTCTCGAGATCTTAGTCCAAAGTCACTTGGAGAGTGAGAACAACAGATGGATATACAGAGCAGGCCCCTCCTCCTAGCACCTGTTCAGCTATTGGTGGAACCCATTGATGATTTGGCTCCAGCTTTGAACGCTGATGCATTGAGGATGAGTCTTCAACACATGATCCTGTGGGAGGCATTCCTTATCCAAATCATTGCAGTTGTCTTTCTAGTCTGTTCTGAATGTGTATGCATGTGCCTGTGTGTGTAGCTAAATACAGGTACGAGTCTGTGTGCACACTTACATGTGCACACACCCATGAGCAGTATTCTGTGGTTGCCCTTTTAAGACCTGCACACAGTGTGTCCTATTGCATACACGTTAACAATATTAGCTATATCTATTGACTGGCTGCTTTGTGCCTGGCGCTTTGTTACTAAATCCTTTTGTGGAGATTATTATGCAGCAAACATTATTATTAGGAACCTCAAGGCCAGCCAAATAGCTCAGTGGATTAGAGGACCTACAAGCAGGCACAGGGGCTGGGGATTTGATCCATAGCCTGCTGGGCCGGCCCCACCCCCAGGGCACACTGAGACAGTAATTGTGACTGGGCTTGGTAGTGCACACCTGTAATCCCAGCTCTTAGGAGGCTGTAAACAGGCAGAGCACTACAAGTCTGATCTAAACACCCTGTAGATCCTTCCCTAAAAATACAAAAAAGAAAAAAAGGTACCTCAGTTTTACGAAATCAAGAAACTACATAAAGACTACTTTGGATGGGGGCCAGGGAGATGGCTCAGTAGAATAAGTACTTCCTGGACAAGCACAAGGGTCTGAGTTCAATCCCTGGTTCTCAGAAGAAAAAGAAAGACCATTGTACAAGACGACACTGCTATCAAGTGGTGGGCTGGGAATGACTTCTGCTGGCCATGGTGACGGACAGTTTTTACCCCTGTCTGTAGCATTCCTTGCTCACCCAAGACGCGTGTCTGTCTGCCTGTGGAGACTGTTAGCTTCATAAATGTGATTCATTCCCTTTCAGAAATTTTCAGTTATACCATAGTTCACTAATCTAATGTAATACACAGACAATATTGCATGGTAGTTGACACCAATGGAATTAAATAATGAAGTTTCTATGTCACAGGGTTGTTACAGGAACGTAGATGGTTTACAAAGGGTAGAGGAAGGAGGAAGAGGCCCTAAAAACAGTTATGATATGCTGTGTACGTACACTAGCTCCCCACAGTGGGTATCACTCATTCTGTTCTGCAGACTTGCACTAAGAAAAATGAAAAATGGGTTCCTGATTGCCATTTGGGCAAATGCTCACAAGTGGGATGGATAGACAGACAGACTGACAGACAGACTGCTCATAATTAAGTGTTTAATCAAATAAAGTAAGTAGAACAGTAGCAGTCATAGCAAGTAGCCAACAAATATTAGGCATCATTTACTATTATCATGTATTCATCACCTCCTGGGAACCTAATCATTCTGTCATTTCTGTAATGCGTAGAGAAGTTTCTGTTGAACACCTGTTTCCAAGACTGAAGAGGACTTGGTAGCTGTCTGAGGACGCATGTTTTCAGTCTTACTTGACCCCAGCCAGCTGTACGAGTCCATGTTCCCTGGGGTTCTGTGAAGCAATTCTCATATCTCCGCACCCTAACACCCTAAGACCTGCCGATCTGATGGATTGATCATGTTGACATGGTCAATTTTTATAACAGTTTCACTGAGATACATACAATTCATCCTTTTACAAAATGTACAGGTTCATGTTGATAAGTATATTCTAAAGGTTGTACAGCCATCAGCACTATCCAATTTTAGAGGAAATCCCTTACCCAGTAGCAATCACTCACATTTTCTCTAAACCCCAGCCTATGACACTGCTAACCTACTTTCCATTTGTATAGATTTAACCTGTTCAGAACATTGGAAATATACAGAATCATATACTGTTTTTTTGTGTATAACTTTGAAGTGATTTCTTGCACTTAGTATGTTTTAAGGTCATCTGTGTTGAAGCATATACCAACATTTCATTGCTTTTTATGCCCCACTAATGTTCCATCATAAAATACATTAGTTCAGTTTATCTACTCATCAGTTGGTAGAAATTTGAGTTGTTTCTAGAGTTGATATTTATGAGTAATGCTAGTATGAGTGTTTGTGTGCAGATTTCCTATGGATGTATGTTTTTATGCATGTGTATGCTTGGGAGCAGAGTTTTACAGGGTCACATGGAGTGTTTGTTAACTTTCTCATTGCTGGGACAGAGGAGCTGACATATACAACTTGGAGGAAGAAGGATTTATTTTGGTTCACAGCATCAGAGGTTTCAGTACTTGGAAAGGTGGCTCCAGGAGAGAATTAAAGGGCAGAAGAAAGCTGCTAAGCCCCTGTCATGCAGGAAGCTGAGAAACTAGGAGGAGCCTCCACAGGGTGCCTGAGGCACCCGCTTCCT
>PVKA01009236.1:22523-69378 GCA_004027165.1 Ctenomys sociabilis | reverse complement strand
GCGTGGTGGCGCATGCCTGTAATCCCAGCACTCGGGAGGCTGAGGCAGGAGGATTGTTGTGAGTTCGAGACCAGCCTGAGCTACAAAGTGAGCTCAAGGCCAGCCTGAACTGCATAGTGAGACCCTGTCTCAAAAAAGACAAAAAAAAAAAAAAAAAAAAAAAAAAAAAAAAAAAAAAAAAAAAAAAAAAAAAAAAAAAGATAATTTGATGCAAATAGGAGGATAAACATAGGTTGTATAAAAACACTATGTGATTTTATATAAGGGAGGCTGGAGCACACTTGAATCTTGTTATCTGAGGACAGGCTATTACACTGAGGCATTCCTGGGCAAGTTGAGATTTTCCTCCTCATTTCTTGGTATTAACAACTAAAACTCTTAGACCAGCCAAAAGTATGTAACTTTTGGTATGCTGTTTTGGTTTATATTTCATTATAATAGAAAATCCAAGGGAGGCTAATTTAGTTTTTAAAAAGAAGTTTATTTTGACCCATGATTCTGTAGGTCATGGAAGAACATCTGGCACTGGCCCTTTTAATGAGCAGAGTCCCTTGATAGCATAAGACGCCACATGGCAAGCATATCTATCTGGTCTTTCTTACTCTTCCTATAAAGCCAGTAAGGTCAATCATGAGAGGTCCTCTCTGATGATTGTAATCTAATCATAGGCGTCACCCAAAGGCACCACCTCTGTACTTCATAATCAGGTTAAATGTTTTCTCTCTTCATATCTAAAATTTTGTTTTAAATTTCAACACATTAAGTTTACAGGGACACTCATGCAAACCATACGAGGACCACAGCATATGCTAGCCAGAGGACTGGTGACTGGAGTCTCCTAGATAAGCTCAGGATAAACATTGGTTGCCAGATGAACCAACTGTGTGAGTAGAGGATTGGGACACTGAGATCTGCTTCTTCACTGTAGGTAAAGGAAGACAGGCTAGAGGCTGCCATGACTAATTAAAATGTACCCATCTATTGAAGCATCTCTAAAATTCTTCAAAGCCAGCATGTAGAAAGTTTCAAGGTCACTGAAAATGTGGAGGTGCTGAGAAGGAGATGATTCCATTCCATGAGTGCATGGGAACTCCACAGGCTTATGTATGTCTTCCATCTGGCTGTGTCTGACATGTATGTTTCAATAATAAATGTGTAAGTGGAGTCTAATATGTTTCCTTGAGTCTTGTGAGCCATTCTAGTAAATGATCAAATCTAACCAGGTACTGTGGGAACCTCCAATTTGTGCATGAAAGGGTGGATAACCTTGGGAGTACAGGAGAGAAAAAGTAACAGATTTTCTCCATCCATTGCAGGGTTTTGGCTAACAAATTTATAACATAAGACAAATTACAGGAAGAGGAGCGTATAACAAATATTGATTAACTGAAGTGTTCTTGGCATGAAGCCTTCAGAAATTAAGACCCTCGAACCAAAGCAAAACAAAACAAAGAAAAACTGTACTTTTATGTTATGTCTGAGGAAAAATAGAAAGCTATGAAAAAATATGATTGAATAGAACAAGGGCTTAATACAGTAGTAATAAACTGAGGAACCTTTAGTGAAACATGATTGCTCCAATTTTTTCTGCTTCTGGTGTCCATTCCTCTCCAGCAAGGGGCAGGACACCTTTGCACAAGTATCTAGAGAGACACTTTTGCATTAGTAACGATACCTTTCTGTCATTTATTTTTCTATTTTTGGATTGCTTTGAAGGAGATAAAACAACATAAAATTATGCTGGGAATGTTTCACTAAATAACTAAATGTGAACTGTCACAGAAAGGTAACTATGAGAGAGTCGCTTAGGTTAACTTACTTCACCAATAACAGTCATGTTATGCCTCTCTACATGGATCCCATAACATTTTGTAGACTTCAAATATGCAAAATATTTTTTTTCTAAAAAGAAGACATAGAAACACAAACAGAAGTTTTAAAAGCCAGAAGCATAGAAAATGTAAACGTGGATAAATGTACAGGAACATAAGATGTGTATAAAGGAGGTCCAGCCAGATAGCTTAGTGGACTAAAGCTTCTGCTTCGGCAGAGTGCCTGGGATCGATCACAGGCTGCCTTGCCAGCCCCAACACCGGGGCGTGCTGAGACACTGATTGCGCCTGAGCATGGTGGCGTGCACCTGTAATCCCAGCCCTTGGGAGGCTGAACATAGGAAAATCACTATGAGTCTGATCTAGGTAGTGAGACCCCCCGTACTAAATACATAATAAAAAGATGTACACAAAAGAAACTTGCAATACCTACTGGAAAACACAAGTCAAAAAATGTAGTGGACTAAATTCTCCTGGATAAAAATGTAACATGTGAGTTAAAGTGTGTAAATAATGTTTACATTTTGACATCTTTTATATCATGGCAATACAATATTTTGATTCTCTGCAGACATTAGGAATTTTACTTGAGTCAGTGCAAGATAATTAACTCAAGGTTGACTGAAGACATAAATGTCAATGATCCTTAGAAAGTATTATAGAACAAACTCTTTGTAGCATTAAGGTATAGTACACTTTTTAAAACAGAGCACTTAACCATTGAGTGAAATTAGGCAAATTTAAGTATAAAAAGTTTGAGATGTACTTAAAAACCCCCAAAATCTGCAGAGAAAGATTGGGCATTTTCTGGAAATATTATATACACATACACTGAAAACCTGCAGAATATCTACAGGTCATGGGGAAAAAGTGTCTAACAGTGTTTGTAGTCATGGAAATGCAAATTAAATTACCATGGAATATATCCACCAGAATGTCAAAAGTTAACAAAAGGTTCAAGTCCTAATGATCTGGCAAAGTAGAACTGATGTACAGCCTGAACTCATGCCTATTTGGAAAGTTCTTCATTATGGTGGTTGATACATTGTGTCAACTTTTTCTAAAAAATAATTTTATTGAGAATCAAATGGCAGTGAGACAGTTTCAAAGCCGATTAGTAGGACAGTTTCAATAATTAATACAATGCATATTGTTGTCTTCTTAGTAGTTGTTCATAGTACAAGATGCAGGTGTGACATCTTATCTATAAACACTATTAGTACAAATCTTACTATTCATTGAATTAAGAGAAAGTAGCTGTATATATATCCTAAATTGAATATTCAGATACAAAATCTTCAGCAGGGCTTTGAAACTGGCAGTCAATTGGTAGGATTCTTACCCTAAGTATATATGCTGATAGCTGTGAATTAAGCAACTGCACTGAAGTGTAATACTGAAATGCAACGTGTAATACTAGGAATACCTGTCATTCTGGTCTTCTAAATACATACTGCTTGTCGAATCATACCAATTATTACCATACTATCTCTCAAGTAAATGTTTGTTTAAAAAAGGGGTAATAAATGAAAACAAGAGACAAGAAAAAAATGTCATAGGACTGTTCTGCTATAGTGCTGTATATGGTTAGATTTTTAAATTCCTGTGTAAAAATATGTAATTGTTTATTATGTCAACTTGAGCTGTCCAAATCTTAGCGGGATCTGCTTGGTGATTCCATGCCTTGGGGTGAGGGTGTGGGGGGCACCTTAGGGCACAGAGGGCTGAAGGCACGAAATATATACTCAGCACAAAAAGGGTACATAAAAGGGTTGAAGAAGGCTTCTGTGCACCCCACTTCCTTGGAGGAGCTTGATCAGTGCAGCTGTGCCACTTTGGAGGAGCTTGCATCTTCACAGTGGCAGTTGCCACTTTCTTGAAGGAGCTCCTGTCTTTGCAGTCAGTGTGGAAGGAAGAGAGAGAGAGGCTTGACGGATGCCATAGATGTTGCTCCTTCTCTGCACTTCCTTGTTTTCTGCTGCCATGAGCTGCTGCTGTCCACCATGTGCCGCTGTTCCTGGAAGCATCCAAATATAGGCTAAAACTTCTGCAAACTGTGAGGTAAATAAACCTTTCCTTCCATAATTGTGTGTGAGATAGGTATTTTGTCCTGGCAATGAGTAAAAAGTAACTGAGACACTGGCAATGTTTATATATGTATAATTGATTACCTAATAATTTTACTGTTAGCTAGGTACCCAATAGAAATATGTTCTATGTTTCCTAGGATAACTATTCAAGAATCATCATAATGGTTTGATTTTTAAATAGGAAAAAAACTGGAAGCCACCCAAATGTCTACTATTTTGAATCACTGCTATGTTGACAATAGCAGATTGATTCAAAATATTTTGAATCAATATTATGAATCAATGAATTGTAGCATACTTATGAGATGAAATTCTGAACAGTGAAAATAAATAAGTTCTTGTTTTCAATGATATGAATGTGACACCTACGTATATAAAACTAAATAAGTGAAACTAATGTAGGAGTATGTGCATAGGAAGTAAAATATATCTGAAAAACAAGTAAATAGTTGACATCAGTTCACAAGTATCACCCATTACTCCATGGAACTGAGTGACCAATGTCAATTGATAGGGGAATTTTTGTGTTTGAATCACTTTCCTTGCTGCTGATGCAGTACTGACCTGTACAACTTAAAGGAGAAGAAGATTATTTGGCTCATGGTTTTGAGGTTTGAGTCCTCAGTTGGATACACCAGGGCAGAAACAGCATGGTGCGAAGGCCTGGACAGAGAAAAGGGGCTTGCTTCATGGCAGCCAGGAAGCAAAAGGAGAAGTGGGAGCAGGAAGTAAGGTAGACAAGGTTGAGCCTTCCAGTTCACCCCTAACCCTCGACTTGCTTCTAATCAAGCTAACATCCTAAGAGCAAGCAGCCATAGAGCTCCCACAGTCCTATCAACTTCCAAAGACAGAGACTTGGGGGACACCCAGATGTAAACCACAACTGTAATATTTGCCTTCTAGAACAGAAAACAAGTTATTTAACCTTTTGGGATCAGTTTCTTCCTTTTAAAATTAGCATAACATAACTCATCTTAAATGCATGTTCACAAAGTTCACATTTGGAGAGTTTACTCTGGATTGATATTTAATAAATGATAGGTGTGACAATATTTTTTATTTCTGGCTAGTGGCATGTATAACACCTGGACAAAAAGAGCAGTCATTCTCAGAAATACTGTACTCTCCAAAGAAACCTTAACTCAGTTGGGAAGAGGAGGGTGATGGTGCTGATATCACTGAATTAGACAAAGGATGAAATAAGGCAATGGGATCAAATTCTTGATGCTAGATGACATTCCCAATGGGGTGACTTAAGGAAAATGTAATAAAGGAAGTACGTTCCTTGTTTTGGAGGAGGGAGTCTACAGGGTGTTCAGGGTCTCACTACTAGATTGGATTCGTAGTGATCTGCCTATTTACAGCCTCCAAAGTGCTGGAATTACAGGTGCACACCACCATGCCCAATCAGTTGCCATCTCAGTGTTCCCTGGGGGTGGGGCTGGCACAACAGATGGGGAATCAAACCCCTGGCCCCTGTGCCTGCTTGTAGACACTTTAATCTGCTGAGCTATTTGGCTGGCCCCAGTAAAGGAACTTCTTTTAAAAGGATAAATTCTAAGACTGGAAATGGAAAGTTTGAAGAGTCTAGAGCTAGAATGTGAGTGTTGAGATAGTGCTTGTTGGAACTAGCCTGAGATACACATGGAAATGACTCATTAATAAGATTGTATGTTCCAAATGTCAGACTCACCTAGCCCATAGGTCCCTACAAGGGGTAACACAATGTCAGCCCCTGACATCTCTTCTCTCCTCTATATGAATACTGCCTATTCTCCTTGGTAGAACTCAGAGTACAAAGACAAAGGAGCCTCCAGGAACACACAGTAGGGTGAAAATGAAGAGGAGTATGTTGCAGAAACAATCATAAAATAACCATACAATAAGATCCTTAGCACAATACTGCTATACAATGAACTCTCATATTATTGTATATGATTTTGCTAGTTGCCTTATTTCATGTCACTGTATAGCACAGTGCAATATTATTCTTTCTTCTCTTGTCTTTCTATGTAGAAAATTCTCAAAACCTATAGCCAATTATACTGATGTGATCACTTCTCTGTTAATAACAGAATTGATTTTTGTAGAGGATGAGGAATGCCTACTCTATTTTTCTCTAGTTTATTTCATCCTTGGGCATAATGTATCATAGTTATATTTTCAGATATCTGCCTCCATTGTGGTCTGTAATTTCTTTAAGGTTTGGCCAAGTTATCATCATTTGTTAGTACAGAGACAATCTCCTTATCTGTCTAAATGCCAGCATTCCAGAAGGTAGTAGGTTCCTATTAGGAACCTGACAGTGATGGGTTTCTCATATATGGGAAAGGTGGTAAAGAGGGCCAAGGCTGCCCTCAGAATACATCACAGCAATTCTGTGTATATTGAGGAATAGGGTGGAAAGTAGTGATGCAAGTAAAGTTTGGAAAAAAATGTTTCCTAGGTGATTGAGGTTATATTTCTGAGTAGTACAGCTTCTAACTTAAATTTTTGCCATAGTGCCTAGTGCACCATTGTTTCTCCTCATTAAACAGATTCTCTTATGTACAGAACTTTTTGATTCATTAGTTTCATCATTTTTAAATATACAGAAAACCTTTTTAAGGTATGTCATAATTTAAGCCTTTAATATCTGTATGTTTTTTTTCTATTTCTATAATATCCAATATTTTTAATTCTTTAACTTAAACTTCTATCACAATTTGACATTAATTTTTTTACTGTACAACACAGAACAATTCAATATATAGTGACCCTTTAACTACATAAAGTTTGCCTACTTCTATGCAGTCTTTTTTGTGCAACCATGTGAGAAAATACATTGAAAATGATGTCAGCAATTGAAAGATGCAATTCATAGGAAAAAAGGTGTATCTTCCTATTATTATAAATTTTATTATGTATCTACATATCCCTTTTCATTTCACACATATAGCAGTAGAAATATATTTGAAGTATACATTAACATATAAATTATAATTTCTTTTCTATGATTACTGTAGTTTGCATTTTCTTTAATTTTTTAAGAAACTCTATGTTTCATGAATGCAAAAATTCAATCAACATTCATTTCTAACTTGTAGCCATCTCATAATATGTGCTGTAACTGTTCTGCAAGTTGGGAGGCATGGAATTGATTTAAAAATTTATACAGCAAAACAAAGACATTCCCAGTGTAAGAATAGAACATGAAGAGAAAGTACTGTTTAGTAATAGTTCATCTCTTCATGAAAATATATGACTAACTTAGGGTTATAGTAGAGAAAACTTAACCACGATCATTTCTCATTGTATTAGGGCCAAGTGGAGTGGAGTCTTGTAGCAAAAGAGTGTGATTACCTTTATTCAAACTCAAAAAAATGTGGGGATTTACAGTCAAGGAAAAGGGCATGGTCAGTGGGTGGGATATGAATAAGAGAAACCATAAAAAAACAAGAGGTTGCTGGGTAGTATTGCTGTTGAAGGCAGGCTGGGGTTATAAGATGCGAGGTGTGCACCAGACAGCATATTTTTGAAGCTGTCTGTATGTACCAGACAGTGTGGTGGATTTTCACAAAACTGATTAATCAGGATTCTTGTTCAGCTTTTTAAAAGGGAAAAGAGAAACTGGTTAGAGTGGTCTCTGGGAAGTCAGTGTTAAGAGTTGGTCAGGTGCGAAAAAAATAAATAAAATAATTCCTAAGTCCATTACAGGGAAGTCCTTTTTTTTTTTTTAACTCAAACTCTTGCACTTGCCAGGGAAGCACTTATTCTATGGAGCCATCTCCCCAGCTCCAGGGGAAGTCTTTCAGTTAGCAATAATATTGTTCTTTCTTTCCTCTCCCCCATCTATTAATTCTTTGTCTTTTCTGTACTTATTGTGCAGTAGTAAATCTTAAGAAGATAAATAATAGGGAGTATTTAACATTCACTCTGAAAAGTGAAGCTCCTAAAGGTAAATGCAGTATATATGAAGGATAGAGAACAGAAGCAGATGAAAAGGAGTGTACTCAAAAGTTTATAATTTCACATGTTTTTATTGAGCCTGAATATCTCAGACACCAAACAGAAGGGAGAAACAGCACCCTTGACTCAAGCAAAATATTTGTGTTAGATGTTGCATATAGCAATATGTTCTCAAGCTCTAGATATACTTTAGATATTCCAAAACAGGAGAATTGAGGCAGTGGAACAGCAATTAAGTTTGAAAATATCAGCCCTCATTAAGTACTAAATGTAAAAACATTCCACACATATGTGAATAATACCGTGGAAGGACATACATGACCCATATTCAGAAAACATAGATCTTTGGAAAAATAGCATTAAGGCAACATTCCATAGGAGGAGATTCATCTGAAATATAAAGGGAGCTCAATAGCATAAATATAAATGTTTAAAATAAAAATGCAAGCACTTTCCTCTAAACTTGATTTTTGTTTAACAGAGAATCAAGTTGATGTTGATTAAAAATGAACAAATAGCATTCATGATACAACTGAGGGATTCTTACAGGGTATACAATAAAGAGGACAAAAAAGACTCAGGGACTGAAAATAATAGCAATGACAGGGGACAGAAATGGAGAATGGATGCCCTTGAGACCATAATGTTAAGGGAGGTAAAGCACACACATAGGCTTAAATATTACAGGATTTTTCTTATATGAGAAATACAACATATAAATAAATTAAAAAGCAAAATAAAAAGCAGGTGAAGCGAAACAAGGATATAGTGCTTTTGTAAAGGTGAAAGGCGGGAGTAAGGGATAAAGGGAATGAAGAAAAGAATCCATGAACAGAGAAGCCAACTCATGAGCGATAAGCATGATGAACTGCAAGCATGTATTAATAATAACTGTAGCTTTCAGAAAGCTGAGATTATCAAAACTGAAACTAAAAATTAAAAATGAAAGCTTCAAAAATAGAATTGAGTTTCTCAGTGAAAGAAAGATCTGGGAAATACAAAAGGTGTTCCAAACACTATAAGAATCACTGAAAAGAAAACTCACATCTACAAATAGTTACCTAAAAATGTTTCAATCATGACATTAAGAAGGAATTTATTCTACATTTATCCATATATTGGAAAAGGTTTGAAAATTTTTTAAACTTCTGCTTTGTGGGCTAGGTAGTAAGAGATATGAAAATAATATGATGTTCTTTTGGGAATTAGGTACTGTTAGTCTTAAACTTAGTCAAGTTGTCTTTCAGAATCTAAAACAATAGTAACCATTTACAAATACCTAATATTTCCTGGAATAATCTGTTTATTTAACATATTTTAAAAGTCTGAATGTCAACTTACTAATGACTAGTAATATTGTACATCTTCTTATACACCTTTTGGCTGTTAAAAAAATATCAGAGACAAATGTTGGGAAAGGTGTAGAGAAAAGTCATTTTTGTACACTGTAGGTAGGGATGAAACCTGCGCATTGGCTTTGAAAATGTGTATGGACATTCCAAAATAAATTAAAACTGAACTTGTATGTGACCCTGTATATATGAATAAACTCACCACCTCATTAAACTTACATTTCAACTTTATTTACAAATATCAAGATAGGAAAAGCTGAAATATCTATGTGTGAATGAACACACACACACACACACACACCACAGAAATGTATATATTTATACATACATACATATGTATACACAATGATGATTAGGACAAATAAAACTGCTTATGAATAAATGTTTCTAGTATAGAAAGAATTTTATAGATATGAGAGGTATTATTTAATCATAAAAGGATAACTCATCAGAAATTAATGATAATCTTTAATCTCATATGTACCAAAATTTGTAATTAAGAATTAAAAGTATTAAGTGATACTTAATAGAATTGAAAGCCAAAAATATATCTTCTGGAATAGTAAAAATGGGAAGAAGAAAATACTTAAATCTCCACCAAAACAATAATATTTAGGGAGATTTAAAGGCACAAATTGTCAAAGATAAACTGTACCTTTCATAACACAAGGTAACCTATTATTAAATGGATGCTCTGAATAAGTCAAAATCAAATTCAGTTGTATTTTAAGGATTATAAACAGACTTAAAACAGAGTAGAACAACAAAATAAAAATTAAAGATACAAGCAGAGGCATGTCAGCTATACATAAAAATGCCACCATGCTACAGTATTTCATAAGATTTGATAGACTCAGGCAAATTTAAATTTTTGGATTATTGATGTTTTGAAAAATTGCATAAAGTTATTTTAAAAGGCACAGTGGAAGTAGGATATTTTGAAAAACTACTTTGTTATTGACAGAGGACATAATAAAACTCTGAGAGAGCTCAAAATTAATTGTAAAATAAATATCTTCATTTCTCTCTCTCACACACATGTACCCCCTCCCCCGAGAATCTGTGCTGAAGCCACCAGTGAAGTGGTGTTTGTTTACAAATGGAGTGCCCAAAAGTGAAAACTGAGTAGAAGAAAGCAGGCTTAGCAGTTTTGCTGGCAGTTGTCAATTGAGCCCAAAATATCAACTATATATTGGATTCCTGTTTTGATTTTACATCATTCACTTCTCAACTTTGGAAAAAGATTATATATGACAAGATTCATTTTGAGCAAGTGCTTCCAGAGTGGGAGGATTTTGGGCAATATCTACAGACACTTTTGGCTGTCACAGCAGGGTGGAACGGGTGGAATTGCTACTGGCATCTGGTGGGCAGAGTTCAGAGAAATTGTTCAACATCTCACTGCACAAGACAGTAGCAATCATGCCAAGCTGGAGAAATGCTCATCTAAACCAATTTACTTTAAATCATGGCGCAAACTGTCTAAGAGCAGTAGAAAGGATTTTTATGAAGTAGTGGTGCTTGAGGAGGGGCTCACTGTGCATTCCCACTAACTCAGGCACTTTCAAAGCAGATAGTCAGAAACCTGTTCATGAGAAATGCATTTTCTCTTTAAAAACTATTCAACATATTCTAAGTGTGAAAGAACTATAAAAAGTATGAATCTTCCAAATTGGGTTTTACTCAAGTGTGCAAGTCTTAGTGCATTTACTAGCAATTCTTGCAAATACACTTTTAAAAGCCGTTTTTACAGTATTTACATTTCAGATGTCTGCTTTGTGTGTAGCTACATCTTTTGATGGAAATGTTTGAGCTAAAATTTTTCTATTAGCTACATGGGAATTAAGGGAAATAAGGATGAAAGAGTTAGATTAGTAAACTAATCTCAAAACTTTTTAAAATTTGAGATCAGACTGAAGTACAATACTAAATTGAACACATAAATAATATGTCCGGCTTCTATAGTCAATTATTGTTTGAACACAGGAAAAGAAAATCATGCATAATAAGCATTTCTTGAATATTGTCCTTAGCGTTAGGCTTCTAGTTTGGTCTTTTATCAACTTAGCGATACAGTTACTACTAATTCATCTTATAAAGGAAGAAGTTGAGACCCAATGACCTGGAATAATCTTTTCTTGTTCATAAATTTTGGTGAAGTTATTGGGATTTGCAACCAGGTATAAAGATTTAAATTCTAGGATCACTTATTTCCTTACTACACCAGAATACAACATCATTTTTCAGGAAAGGAGTACCTCTCATCAAACTTGTACATTTGCTTTACATATAAGAGAGAGTCTGGGACATTTGGCACTTGAGAGCCTAGAAATTGAAATAGAAGCCTGAAATTCTTAGCTATCTGAAGTTGAAAAGAGCTCCACTTCTTCATCAAAGAGTGTCATGTTCCCAAATCGTACTATTTCCCTTAGTGTTTGTTGTTTGTAGTTTTAAAATGTGATGTTTTACTTAACTCTTAATTGCATTGTTTCTGGGAAATGTGATTTACATGATATTATTATTTATTGATTTTTAAGTAGTGTGTGAATAAGCATAAATATAAGTATGTTTGAGAAAAATCTGCAGTTCAAGTTGTTGGCTGTATACAAGTACCCATAAATTTTTAGTCCCTGTCCAGTTTTCCTATCAATATTAACAATGATTTAAAGTCTATTGTGCTGGAAGTATCTTCCTCTAATTCCATGATTTAGTTTTTCATATCTTCAGGAGAATAATTTGCACACAAGTCCATATGTTCTAAGCCACTTGTACATAGTGGTAGGTGTGAAGGGGGACGTCAGCTCTAGCTGCAGAGAGCACACCTAACACACCAAGTAGTTGTGAGTTTTGACTTTATCACTGTGCTCACTGAGAAGCCATATTTGCCCTGAGTAGCTGTCAGTGAAATACAGTGTGTGGCAGGCACAGGGACTGGGTTTGACTCCCAGCGTGCCGCGCTGGCTCCGCCCCTGGGCCATGCTGAGCCAGCAACCGAGACTGGGTGTGGTGGTGCATGCCTGTAGTCCCAGCTTTTGGAAGGCTGAGAACAGGAGGAGCTCTACAAGTCTGATCTGGGTAGTGAGACTCTGAGGATCCAGTACTAAATACATTTTGAAAAGAAATCTCAGCCATTTTCCATGGTTTCCAGACACTTTTATTGGAGAATGGTTTCAGAAACAAAATCTGAGTACTAATTAACTCCTACTGAATGGCAACCCTTGAAGTCCTCTCCACTGACACGGAAAAAAAACATATGTAAATATATATATTTATCAAAATTCCCAATGTAACAATCAGTAATGTTATCACAATAAAATGAAATCTTACTGAAGTTTCTATCCATTAATACATCAGTATCTGTAATCACCTGTTCACTTGTCCTTGATTATGTGTAAATTCCCACTCTTGCAGCAAATAACATGGTTCCCCAAAGGCTACCCATTTACATCATTTTCTGTTCTAACATATGGTTATATCAATATCTGAATTGTATTCTGTGCCCTCTGTGAAGAAACTGATCAACCAGAGTAAAGTGCTTGTGTCAATGCTTTCTGCCTTGGTTCTTACAGACCCCACTTATTTCCAGTTACTTGAGTTAATACCTTTCTCCCTACCCATTTCAATGAGGCCATGTCATATTATGACATGCTTAGGACTCTTGTCACGGTCGACATTCCTTCCTGAGGTCATCTGACAACTGGGTTACTTTTCAGTCTGTGCACATTAAGGTTCAGTCTTTGTGCTATAGTTATATGGATCTTTACAAATGCAAAATGTCATCTATCTAACATTAAAATACCATATAAAATTGATGCTGAATACCCTTTTATTCCCTGTATTTTACTTTCCTGATTCTTCCCGACTTCTCTGCCTCCAGCTACTGGCAGCTACTGATTTTTTTTTTTTTTAAACTGATTGCTATGATTATGTTTTCAGAGCAGCTTTGTTCACTTAGTGTTTAAACCTTCCTTATATACTTTCATAGTTTGAAAGCATGTTTTCCTATTTTATTGTTGAAGGACCACAGTGGACTAAAGCACCTGCTTAGGCAGAGCACAGTGGCCAGGGCTCGATCCCTCTTCTGCTGCGCTGGCCCCACCCCAGGGGCATGCTGAGCAGGTGGCATGCCTGCAACCCTATCATGTAGTGAGACCCTGTAGATCTTGTACTAAGTATATCAAAAAACTTATATATTGTTGAATAATATTTGCTGTATGGATGTATTGCGCCTTTTATCCATACACCTATTGAAGTGTATCTCAATGGTTTTCAGGTATTGGTGACTGCAAATTTATTTGCTGTACTAAATATTTTTGTGCATAGCTGTGTGTGGTCATGAGTTTTCTAATCAATCAGGCATGCACTTAATACCTCAATTGTTGGGCTTTAGCATAAAACTATTTTCAGCCAGGGTACTAGAGCCAGTTTTCATTTCTTTTTTTTTTTTTTTTTTTTTTTTGTGGAACCAGGGAATGACCTCAGGCCCTTGTGCTTGCCAGGGAAGCATTTATTCCACTTGAGCCATCTCTCCAACCTCCAGTTTTCATTTCTAGTAACATAAATATATGATATTGTTCTCTGTGCTATATCAGGATTTGCTAATGTCAGGTTTGTTTTTTGGGGGAAAGGGAGAGTGATTTCAGTTATTTTATAGGATTTGTAATGGTATCATATAGTTGCTTTAATTTACAGTCCTCTAGTGACAAATAAGGCTAAGGGATTTTTTCATGTGCTTATTTATAATTAAGTATTTTCTGTGGCAAAGTGTTTGTTGGCATCCCTTGTCAGTTGAATGGATTGTTTTTACTGTATATTAATTTTTTATAAATTGAAATTTGAGATATATGTATAAGTTAGGTACAACTTCTTTATCTTAAATTATGCAATTTAAAAATGCTTTCTCCCAATTTGCCTCAATTCTAAATTTTGAAGTGTTACATTCTTTTCTTTGTGTTTGGATAAGAGAAAACTCATCACAAAACCCTAAGTCATTAAGATTATTTTCTAGTTTCTTTTCAGAAATTTTATGTCTTTGCATTTCACATTTAGTTCTGTGATTCATTTCAAGATCTTTTTTTTGTAAAAGGTTTAATATGTGTCTAAAGTTACTTTAGGCACATGGCTATCCATTTGTTCAAGTGCCATGTGTGAAAAAGACTGTCTCTTTTCTAGGTTGCCTGATTCTACAGTAGGGACTGTGTAAGAAAAGGAACTGTATTGCCTCTGTTTGTTTGTGAAAGGTCAGTGCCTGCTTTTCTATGAGTCTGCTCCTGCACTCTGCCACAGTTCATTGGTTGCTACGGCCTTTCTTTCACCACACCATGCTTTATCTGCTACTGAAGCTTCATTTTAGGTCTCATAGTCAGCTTCAGTCCCCCAGATCTGTTGTTATTCAGCAGGACACTTGTTTTCTGGATCTTTTGTCTTTCTATATAAACTTTCAGTTCACTTTGTTGATATTTATGAAACAGCTCACAGGGATGTTGTGAGATTGCTTTAAATTGATAGGCCAAGTTGGGAAGATGACATTTTATTACACTGCAGGATCCAGCCCACAAATGCAAGATACTTCTCTACACGAAAGTCTCTTCAATTTATTTTATCAAATTTTATTTGGCTCTTCTTTTGAGAATGTCTGTCTGTCTGTCTATCTATTATCTATCTATCTTATCTATCTATCTACCTACCTATCTATCTATGTTTTAGGTTTATTTCTAATATTTACTCTATTTTTGTTGTTATGTGCCGCATGAAGCTTTCATGTTCCAATTGTTCAATCCTGGCATACATCAAAGTGACTTTTCTAGGGGCTGGGAAGATGGATCAGTAGAATAAGTGCTTCTCTGGCAAGCACACGGCCTGAGTTCAGTTCCCAGTTCTGCTAAAAAAAAAAGTAACTTTTCTGTGCTAACATTATGTTCCTTGTTTTGCTATCATGAGACCCTGGAGATTTTCTGTTGACTTTTTCTACACAGAAAAATTACATATTTTATTTATTTATTTAATGTATGCATCTTGAAACAATTTTACTTGTACCATTATAATTCTTTTTCTTGTCCTTTCTTATGGCACTGAGAATATCAGTATGACTATCCTGTTTTTGTCTTACTATTACTCCTTATGTTTTTTGTTTCAATTCTTTATTTCTACTTACAGAGTTATTATATTTATGAATTCTAATTAGCAACTAAGTTTTATAGGTAGAGACAGTATGCAAATAATTAATGAGATGAGTCATGAGAAAGAATATCAGTACGAGATTGATAAGACAGACAATGAGTGTGGTAAGAGAAGATTTCATCATTTTTTTCCTCTGCATTTCAGTTTGGAAATTTTCTATTTCTTGTTTTTAAGTTTTTTGATTTCTGTTTGGATTGTGTCACCGAGTACATTAACAGCAGTTTAATTTCTGTTACTTTGGTTTTGGCTTCTGATTTCTGTGTGATTCTCTCTAATTATAGCTACTACCTTACCCATTTATTTTTCTATTATTGCTCTTGTTACATTAATAATAATTATCATCCCTTACATAGTAAATTCTAAACATATATAATATTTTAGTTTGGCTTATTTTTCCTCTTCAATTATCTTTTTGTTTTTCATCCATATACACTGATGTATCTAAAAGCTTGGTAGGATTAATGTTTGTTGGAGGTATTTCCTTTCATCACCCATTGCCTTTTCCTAAAACTCCTTAAATAGAATCCATGTGTTTCAGCTCTTGCAGCTATAAATTCACTGTTATCATATTCCATCTCTGTTGATATCTTAATGCATGAGAAGGGGAAGCACTCTATAATCCTTTCATTGACTGCCAGACTTCAAGTGGTTTTGTGTCTGTAACCACTGACTTATACCAGCATGTCTTAGCTTCTATTCTCCTAGGAGAAGCAGAAAAATTCCTGAATATTGGAGTTGGACAATCTTCTTTTCCCAGGCCATATAAAGGCAAGGTGCAATCCTCTCCTTTGAACAATATGCACCTTTGTATTTCAGAATACCCTAGATAGTATTTGAAAATGGTAACTCCAGGGAGATATCTCAGTGGAATAAGTGTTTGCCTGGAAAACTCAACAGGATTGAGTTCAATCTATGGTACAACCAAAAAACAAATGGTAAATTTTTCCCTCCCTTTGCCAGAAAAGTCAAATATTTTTTTCTTGATTTATTACTATTAAATCTTGGTGGTCCACCTGGAGGCAAATGCATGATAATATGGAAACTTTCCTGGACTTTTCCCTATAATTCTTTCAGGGCTTTCTTATCTTGCAACAATTTTTCAAAATGGTTATTTGGGCATTTCTACCAATTTATGGTGCCAGACATTTCTGCTTCATGTACGCTGAAGTTTGCCTGAGATTCTGTTTCAGCTGAGATTCTGAGATTTGCTGTATTTGTCTAGATTTCAGAATGATGCTTTTCTTATGGCTTTAATGCTCTGAAGAGTCTGATAAGATTATTTATTTTCAATTTGCTCAGCTTTTCTCTCATTGTTAGGACAAAAGTTACAACTTCCACACAATTGCACGCCCTTCCATTGGCAGCCAGCCCCCCACCAGACTCACATCAGGTCTGCCCATTTCTGGGACTGGAATCTTTAAAACCACGGTCACCAACAAAACTTTCTTTTTTAATAAGTGAATTAGTTTAAGGTTTTCATTATAATGATGAAGGCTGACTATTACCTTTAGAAAGAAAGACAAAATTATTTTAAAAGGGAGTAAGCAAAGTTTTATATTGCAGTAGTGTTACAGTGACAAAAGTAATTACTATTAAAAACACTACTTTGAAAGGCAAAAAAGATTAAGCAAAGTTTTAATAATTGGAGAGGAAACTGTCATCTAGTGGATAAGCCAGTTATGTTGGAGTATGGGAAAAGTTTTATAAACATTATTTACTCACTTAGTACAATATGTATAGTGATACAGTTAATTATTTTCTTTTGAAATATTAGTTGTGTGAATTACACTGACAAGTGCATTTAGCACAATTCAAACATTGTATAAACTTGGAAAATGTGAGATACATTGATGTTCTTGAAAAGGTTTTGTGCTATTTCAGTGAATTTCCAATTATGTACCACAAAATGTTAGAGTTAGATGACTTATAGCTCAAATGCTTGATAGAATCATCTTACAAAACAGAAAACAAAACCAAGTACACTATTCAGCTCAATCCTCTCTCAAGCACAGAATAAGGATCAACACTCAGATTTCCTTTTGAAACAGTTGAACAGCATCTGCCATTTGCCTGAACCTTCTGGATGGAGCATGGTTTCTTGGTTCACAGCCAGCAGACCTTTTCCTTCCCTTTCAATTACCCTCCCTCCTCTTCACTAGACCAGAACAATTTGTTTCAATGTCGTCCCTGGTTATGAAATCACCATTTTCCATTCTAACATGAATGCACCCAGACAGCGGTATCTCTTTGCTAGGCAAGCTCCTTCAGAAGATGCCGCTGCATTTTTGAGAGTGGAGGAAGCTCACTGCAAGGTCTGGGTGAAAGAGATCTGGGCCCCTTCCACATCTAACATTCCCTGCATTTCCACATCTAACATTCACAGCAAGCCTTCAGAAAGATTCCCTGGTTTCCACCTACACTGAAACAGGCATTTCTGAAGTTCTTTTGAGTTTCAGTCTAGAACAACTTCTTCCTGTGCTGCAGCATAGGCCTTATAGAAATACTGATTTTGGTGGTCTGGTAAATCTACTTGCGATTTTTTTCCTGGGGTCGTGTCTACCCCAAAAATTCTTAAGTCTTATTAGGATTTTTATCCTGAGTAGTGTGAACAGAGCAAATAAACACTCAGAGTTGTTACCACCAAGGAACTCCCGAGTCTATAGCCAAGGAAGACCAGAGGCTAAGACACAGCACCCATGCATGGCAGTTAAGCTACAATGTTCAGTTCATGCTGACATTGAACAGAGACAGCTGACAGCAGAAGTTAATATAAAGATGATATAAGACCTCCAAATGTAAGAGGAATATTATAACTCTGAACCTACTAGAGTTCATGTTCCCCAAAATTAAAAAAGGAATTCTAATGGAAGTTAAGAGCAGAAATTATTTACTGGTGAAAGAGCTTCTAAGAGAGACAGAAAGTTGATCCCCAGTGGGTTATTGGGATCAACTTATTTAGGGAATTTGGTAGCATAAAAAGTACTAAATAAAACAGGTCTAAAGTGTGATAAAACTACAATTAACTAATAAGATTGCAAGTATAATACCTTGGGTAACATTGATCCAGTAGCAGTCACAAAGTTGGTAGAAGTTGGGAAAAAACAATGGTCAACTAATAAGATTATGAGTATAATAACTTAGGTAATATTAAGTGACAGTCAAGTGGGGAAGCTACCCATTAGCAAGTTTACCTGGACAGAAGAGACTTTTCCTGGAAGGGAGGTTCTGTTTCCCAGCTGAGGTGAGCGGTTCATATATAGAATATTAATCACTGCTAATTCCCAAGGGAAGTATGTATATGTAGTAATTTCCTCTATCCTGAGGCCTTTACACAATGGTCTAGATACAGTTATATTTGGCATTGATTTCTTCTGAGTACCTAACCCTGTATAGCTTCCTGTAATATTTTTAGATAATTTAGATATCTATAATGGCTGTTAACTGCAGGCTGCTGGCGTTCAACATTATCTGGTATCATCTGATGACATCACGATGGCTAGGTGACCTGGACTTTGCCAGCTGAATTTACAATTTCTGTCTGAATCCTTCTAAAGAACCCTAGCCAGATTAGCAACACTCTGTCCCAGTAGGGGAGAACTGTCACTATAACAATGTAGAGCTCTTGGGAACTCAGAGTAAAAAAAAAAAAAATCTCCTTTTTTAATTCACAAGTTAATGACATTGAATTTGCTTGTGAAACTAATTGGAGCTGGAAAATGTCCTATCTTTTTAATTGCATGGATAGTACCTTATAATATTTCAGTACGTGTTTTTTTTTTGTTTTTTTTTTTTTGGTGTGTGTGTGTGTGTGTGTGTGTGTGTGTGTGTGTTCACAGCAGGGTCTCACTGATCTTGAACTAACTGTATGGCTAAGGCTCATCTGAAAGTTGAGGTAGTACTACTGGTTCAGCCTCTTGAGTCCTAGGATTACAGGAGTGTGCTACCATAATGTCTGATTTAATAGATTTTTAATGATTAAAATAGTCAACAACATTTCTTATTAGAATAAAATTCTTTTAAACAAAATTTCACAAAGGACAAATGAATGTTGTATTCATGATTTATGAATGTTATTATAGTTCTTAACATAACAAATACTAATGACTTGGCCTTGTCTGGGATATTTTTAATTCAATAAGAGAAAATAATTAAATGAATTAAGCAAAGACTCCCTGAAATAGAGCCCATCAGCAACTGAATGGTAGCAATTAATTTAACACATTTATACTGTTTTATATTTGGCCTAGTTTTGTCTTAGCTTGTTGCCTCAATTTTTAAAGATACAAATAATACAAATTTTTATAATGGGTTAATATTGTTTATCATTACAATAAAACTAAATTTTGCTTTAAATTATGGAAGTAATTGAGGGTAGTATTTTAGAGTCCATGGGTATCACAGTTATTTTGAATTAGCACAGGGGTTGTGGCCCAAGGTAATGAAGCTAAAGGTTTATGATTAAATAATAAAGCAATTTCTGAAGCTGAAGAAGAATGAGGACCAAAGTACATGTAAAATGAGGAGCTGGCAGGATCCAACTACATCCAAATGCAGTTACTTAGGATCATGGTTTAGTTACTTTGTGTTGTCAAAGCAGTTGAAGTTTGTAAAGAAGAGACATTCACCAGTCTGGGGAGATAGCTTGGGAGTCTAAGGGCTTGCCTGGCAAGCACAAGGACCTGGGTTTGATCCCAGGTACATCGTGCCATGTGTGCTGGCCTCTGAGACCAGGCACACATCTGTAATTCCAGCACTTGGTAGGCTGAGACAGGGGGATCACTATAAGTCCAAGCCACATAGTGAGATCCTGTACCAAATAAATAAATAAAAGATTAAAAAAGAAGAAGAGGCATTCACCATGAATCAGGATACAAGAAGAAAGAGTTAAGGATTTGGAATACAGATAGCTCATGTTGTTATATATCTGCCTTCACTTTTATCAGATTTGTAACTGTTTGTTGGTAGAGAGCCATTCTACTGCCCTCAGAATTTTTAAACATTACTTTTCAACTTCTGAATTAACTTACTTGCTGATTTCTAAAATTCTCATTTTAGGGATTCATTTATTTAATGTTATGCAAATGCCATTATCAGTTATTCATTCATGCACATGAAGAATTATAGCATCCTGATCAAGACTGATTAAACATTTCACTCATCAGGGAGAAATGCAGATACTTTGGATATGTTATTTTTATTTTTATTGTTCAATTGTATATATATATATATATATATATACAATTATATATATATATATACATATATACATATATATATATATATATGTTTGTGCAAATTTGCCAGGCAAGCAATTATTCCAATGAGCTATCTCCTCACCCTTTTGCCCTTTATATTTTAAAATAACTATAGAAAGATAACTATAAGGAAAACATGATTGTAGGTAGTTTGATAGAAGGTGAGGAGAAAAATAAATAGAATTGATATTCAGATGTAAGAGAAGCAATGAATTTGTTTAAAATATAATTTAGTGAATCAAAAATATTTTAATCTTTTTATTCTAAATATTTTTAAACTATTTAAAATCTTCCATTGGAATATTCCATAATTATGATTCAGACATCTTTAAATTCTCCAAAATAAAGGTAAACCTACTAGGTAAGTTTGGTTTGTAAAGTGCATGTAGGTCTCAAATGTCTGTACCTTTTATTGTTTATTTATTTTCTCTCATTCATTATGTAGACTTCTCCTTTAATGTCTTTCAAGATTCTAATTGCATACAATCATAAAATTGGTTGAGTATTAGAGTCAATGAAACTTTTGATTTTACTATGAGATCAAGATAGTGAGAAAGAATATTTAGAAACTTGAAAGAATACTTAATAAGGTATATATAAGTCAGATTCAACTAGAGAAATAGAACTAATGTAATACATCACCATATCTGTATATGTAATACATACATGTGATATATTTATTTTCATATGCACATATACATGAAGATATTGGTAGAGCATTTGAACTATAGCCTTCTAGTTATAAAACTTATATATCTTATACTAAATGTAGAACCGTAAAATAAATTGTAAGTACTCACTGACAAGTATTTTTGACTATCATATATGAGATTTATTAAGTGCACATTAATAAAATAGTCTAGTAAAATGTTTTCATTTTAGGGTTAAGAAAAGATGTAAATGGACAAAGAGATAAGCTGAGCAACAGGCCTGAGACAGCCAGGGCCAACTCACCTGACAACTCCCTGGAGCCCCTTCTCAGCCCCCACCAAGTGAGTGGGAATTATCTGACTCCTTCGGCATCCCTGTTCAGTGAGGGTGTGGTGAGCCTGAGGGAAAGCCTTTGGCTTCTTCCTGTGTACATGGCACTATCCACAACCCCCGCCCCAAGCCTGCCCAGCAAGCAACCAGCATGAGACATCCAGGGTCAACTTGTCACCAATTCCCTGGTGCCATTGCCCCCAAGCCCGGCCAAGCAAGTGGGAATTTTCCTGACACTCGGCATCCAAGTTTGGTGACAGTGTAGTTAGTCTGAGAGAGAGAGCATTTGGCTTCTTCTTGCATGCTCTGCACCATCCAGAGCCTCAGGACCCAAGACATTGTAGCAAGAGACCTGCCTGAAACACCCCAGACAGGCCTGCCTGGCAACTGCCAGGAGCCCCTGCCCCTGAAACCCACCACAGAAGGGAGAACTTGTGTGACTCTCTCGGCACTCAATCCACTCCCCCTCTAGCCTGAGTGTGAGGAAGAGCTTCTGCTCTCCCCAGTGTTCCAAGGACCAGAGACGCAACAGAGGGGAACCACAGGCTCACCAGAAGGGCAACAGCAAAAAGGAACTGAACACAACAGCTAAATCCAGGCCAGGCATAACTGGATAATCTCAGCCTTTATAGACTGGCTCCCGAATCTCATTACACCCTAAGTTTATAACTGCACCAAAGCGCTACACCAAAGGTCAGAGGTCAGTGCTATAAAAAATGACAAGGACAAGGAGAAAAATGCATTCTCAGGCCTTGAGTAAACCAATAAGTGCAGAGGACACTAACTCAGCTGAAATGATTGCATTAACAGAGACATAAGCAAAGAAACAAAAGCTGAAAGGTATGGAGGAAATCAAACCAGAATAAATGCCTGAAATAAAAACAAGAAATTTTTGAATACACAGCATCAGAAGTAAGGAATCAAATAGAGGAACATATGGGGGAAACCCAATACCCACCCAGAACAAGTGCACAGAACACTATTCCAGCTGAAACGTATGAGGTAACAGCATCAGAAGCAAAGAAACAACAGAAGAAAGGTAAAGAGGAATCCAAAGCAGAAATAATTTCTGAAATAAAAAAAAAGAATTATTTAAAATCATAGCATCTGAAGTAGAGAATCAATTCTGGAAACATACAGAGGAAAATCAATTTGGAAGTTCTGCAGTAAAAGAATTAATAGCTACCACTAAAGAAGACATTGATTAAAGAAAATAGAGGAGATCAGAAATACATCACACCAAATAACTTCAACCCAAGTAAAAACACACAGAGATGTATAATAGTCAAGATCCCAGAAATCGAACACAAGAAGAATATACTGAAAGCTCCAAAAGAGAAGGAGCTCACATGCAAAGGAAAGCCCATCAGAATTACAGCCGACTTCCCAACACAAACCATGCAGGCAAGGAGAACATGGAGCAGAGTTCTTCAAGTTCTACACGAAAACAAATTCCAGCCCAGACTATTATACCCTGAAAAACTCTCTTTCAAGTTTGATGGAGAAGTGAAATACTTCCACGACAAAGAACAACTAAAGAATTTTATGATGACAAAGCCATCCCTACACAGGCTACTGAAAGATGTCCTAGAGAGAGACCACAATGACCAAAACTCCATGAATGAGAATGGAAGGAAACCACAATATAGGGCAAACAGTAAAACACAGGATTAAAAGGAGTAAACAACACCAGGTAAATATCATGACAAACATAAGACAGCACATTACAATTATAACCATCAATGTAAACAAACTCAATTCTCCAATTAAAAAATAGACTGGCACAGTGGATTAGGCAACAAAATCCAAAAATATGCTATATACAAGAAACACACTTAACTCAAAAAGACATTCATAGGCTCAAAGTCAAAGGATGGAAAACAATACTACATGCCCCAGGAATTCTGTTCTCAGACTGTCTCAACTTCAAACCAAGAATGATCAAACGACACCAAGAAGGCCACTATGTATTGGTTAGGAGAAAAGTTCAAGAGCAAGAGGTAAAACCCTTCCTTTGTCTACACCTGTCAAAAGTGGGCACTCCACTGACATTCAACTAACTTAGGTGCTTGAACTCGACACCACAATCCATCGATAGCACTGTGCTTCTACATAATTCTATGAGAGGCAAGATCTGTACTAATGGTGGTTGGACAGGGTATTATGTTGGCTTTTAGTACTATGGTCATCCACTAGGTAAATAATTATTGAATTTTTGATATAATTCAGGTATAAAAAATAAGATAAGTAAGCAACTACACTCTTAATTCACTGATAAGAGATATCTGCTAAAATAATATCTGTAAATATAATATCATGTATGCACCTTGTACAATACCAAAACGTTATGAAAATATTTTGCAATGTATTAATTCATCGAATGTGTATGGTTAAGGTGTCTTGAAACTGTCTGACTGACATTTGTATTTTAATAAAATAAAAATAAATGAAAATAAAATAAAGGATCTTCATTGCCAAGTTAAAAAAAAAAAGAGCAAGAGGTAACACTCATGAATATCTATGCAGCAAACACAGGAGCCCCCAACTATGTAAAACAAATCTTAATACACAGGAAAACCCCTTATCTCAAAAAGATAGATCAATCAGACAAAAATTAGCAAGGAATTAGCAGAACTGAACCAGAGCTTGAAACAAATGGACTTGGTAGACATATACAGAGTGTTCCACCCAATCACAGATGAATACACATTTTTTTCAGCTGCACATGGGTCATTTTCCAAAATAGCCCACATACTAATCCATAGGTCAAGCTTAAGGGTATGCAAGAGAACAGAAATTATTCCATGTATATTATCTGACCACACTGCAATGAAACTGGAAGTAAATGACAAAAGAAACCAGAAAAACCCACCAAATTCATGGAAATTAACAACACCCTACTCAGCAATCAATAGGTCACACAAGAAATTAAGGAAGAAATTAAAAAATATGTATAATTCAATGAAAATTCAAGTACAACTTACCATAATTTATGGGATGTGGTGAAAGCAGTTCTTAGCAGGAAAATCATATCTATGAACTCACACATTAGGAAAACAGAATGGGAACAAATAAATACCCTAATGTTACACCTACAACATCTAGAAAAAGAAGAGCAAGCCAAACCCAGAGCATAGAGACGGGAAGAAATCATAAAGATTAGAGCAGAAATTAATTCAATTGAGATGAAGAAAACAGTTCAAAGAATCCACAAATCAAAAAGTTGGTTCTTTAAAAGACTAAATAAAGTAGATAAGCCTCTAGCCAAAATCATCAAAAAGAGGAAAGAAAGAATTCAAATCCAAGCAATAAGCAATGAAAAGGGTGAAATCACCACAAACCCAGTGGAAATTCAGATTATGAATAGCTATTTCGAGAATCTTTATTCTCACAGAATAGAAGACACAGAAGAAATGGACAGATTCCCCGAAGGGTACAAATTACCAAAACTGAACCAAGAAGGTATAACAACTCTCAATAAGCCAACATCAGCCAATGAAATAAGCAACAAAATAAAAAGCCTGCCGACAAAGAAAATTCCAGGTCCTGATGGATTCACAGCTATAAATACAAGAAATTTATAGAACATATAATCCCTACACTCCACAAACTGTTCAATGAAATTGAAACAGAAGCAGTCCTCCCAAAATCATTTCTGGAGGCAAGTATTATACTGATTCCAAAACCAGGGAAATACACAACCAAAAAAGAGAACTACAGGCCAATCTTCCTCATGAACATAAATGCAAAATCCTCAATAAAATCCCAATAAACAGATTACAGCAAATCACCAAGAAGATCATACACCATGTCCAGGTAGAATTCATCCCAGAGATGCAAGGATGATTCAATATTTGAAAATCTATAAATGTTATATACTATATTAATAGACTGAAATCTCAAAAGCACATGATCATCTCAATTGATGCAGAAAAAGCTTTTGACAAAGTCCAACACTCATTCATGTTCAAAACCCTACAGAAAATTGGAATAGATTGAATCTACCTCAACGTGATAAAAGTCATCTATGACAACCCAACTGCTAATATAATTCTAAATGGGAAAAACTGCAATCTTCTTTTACTCTTAGATCAGGTACAAGACCAGTATGTCCTCTATTGCCCCTCCTATTCAATATAGTTTTGGAATCATTGGCAACAGCCATTAGAAAAGAGGGGAACTAAAAGGAATAAGAATAGGTAAAGAAGAAGTTAAATCATCACTGTTTTCAGATGACATGATACTTTACTTGGAATACCTCAGTAGCATAGCAGGATACAAAGTCAATACTCAAAAGTCAATAGTATTCCTAAACACAGATAACAAACACACTGAGGGGGAAACTATAGAAACAATACCTTGTACAATAGCACCGGGGAAAATGAAATACTTTGGAATTCACTTAACCAAGAAGTCAAAGATCTTTTCATGGAAAATTACAACACCCTAGGAAAAGAGATCGTAGAGGATTTCAGAAAATGGAAAGATATTCCCAGCACCTGGAGAGGAAAAATCAACGTTGTGAAGGTGATCATACTCACACAATTGTTGTACAGATTTAATGCAATCCCTATCAAACTGCCACCAAGATACCTCCCAGACCTAGAGAAATCATTCCTAAAATTTATTTAGAACCAGAAGAGACCTAGAATAGCAAAGGCAATCCTGGCCAACAAAGACAAGTCATGAGATATTATAATTCCTGACTTGAAATTATACTGCGAAGCCACTGTGATAAAATCAATATGGTATTTTCAACGTAGTAGACCTGATGATCAATGGAATAGATTAGAAGATTTCAGAGGCCTCTATGAACACACTCAACCACCTCTTGTTTGACAAAGGGGACAAACAAGCTTACTGGAAGAAAGTTAGCCTCTTTAAAAAATGGAAAACCTGGCTTTCTACATGCTGAAAACTAAAACTTGACCCACCTCTATGAATATTCACTAAGCTAAAGTCAAAATGGATTAAAGATCTAAACATTAAAACAGAAAAACTCAATCTTCTGGATGAGAAAGTAGGAGGAACTCTTGAAGACATAGGGGTAGGCAAAGAGTTCGTGGACAAACATGTATTCACATGGGAAACACTTGAAAGGACCAGCAACTGGGATCAACTCTTCTTGAGGACTGTCGGCATGTCAAACGAAATTGTCACCATAATTTTGAAAAAATGTTTGAAAAATTTTGAAAAAATCCTAACTAATAAGCAATCAAATGTCTTCTGTCTAGAATATATAAAAAACTAAGATATATTACGACCCTCAAATTTAAAGAACCAATCCAGAAATGGGCATCTGAGATGAATACAAACTTCTGAGACGATGAAATTAAACAATTGAATAAATATATGAAAAAATGCTCCACATTGCTAGCCATCCATGAAATGCAAATAAAAACAACACTGAGATACCATCTCATTCCAGAAAGAATGGCTATCATAAGGAAATCAACAACAACAAATGTTGGAGAGGATGCGGGGAAAAGGGAGCATACCTCCACTGCTCATGGGAATGTACACTGGTTCAATCATATTGGAGATCAATGTGGAGACTCTTCAAATAGTAGGAGTGGAAATCCCAGCTCTCCCCCTACTGGAAATTTCCTAGAGGAACTGAAAACATTATATCATAGTGATATATGTGTACCTCTGTTTATAGCAGCACAATTTGTGATAGCAAATTCTTGGAAACAACCAAGATGTCTATCACGTGAGAAATGGTTGAAAAAGTTGTGGTATTTCTATATAATGGAGTATTACCAAGCTATAAAGAATGATAAACTTGAAGCATTTATACTGAAGTGGATGCCACTTGAACATATACTCATATGTGAAATAAACTAGACACACACGTGCAAATATCGTTTAGTCTCCCTAGTATAAGAAGTCAAAAGAAGAAATACAAATACAAATGTACAGCAACTAAAAACTAGATAATTAGGGCAAACTGAATGTCATATGCTTCAGGGTACTAAGAAACTTTTCTTCTGGATGGTTAACAACCCAATTTCACAGATCAAAAATTGGAGAAATGGTAGGGCTGCAAGGTCAGCCAACATTTTGGCCCTAGCTTTTCAAGGTCAGTGAAGACTCAGGGCATAGGAGAACCTGTCGTGTAACATCATGAAACTCAGTTATGCCCCAAATTTTCTGGTCAAGGAGATTATGGCACCACAGATCAAGGCAATCAATGATCTAGTGTGCCTAAGGGGGGTGACATGGAGAAACATCCTTCTCTCAGACTCTCGCAGAGAGCAAATTGATCAAGCAATGGCCATGACTCATCCACATGGCTGACACAGACAAAGGATCTACAAAGTGAGGTACAGGATTACAAGGTAAACCCTGAGGGGACTTGAACGACCTCATCAGATACAAAAGCTCCATTTTTTTTTCTTATATAAGTCTTGCTTTATCTTGGTCTTAACCATTCCACAGAAAAGCATAAAAATGAGGTATATAACATGGGGCTATAATAATGAGTTGAGCTATAAATGGCTATAGTCAACAACTTCTTCAGATAACTCACTATTATTGTGGACTGGTGTACTGTGTTTGATTGTGTTGCCTAGTTCAGGCACCTATAGTGGTTTAATGACAATGGAGAGCCTATATTTTATAGGTCAACGCCAAAAAAGGGGGATACAAAGGAAGAACCATGATGTGTTCGTACAAACAGTACAGTTAGGATAAATATGCACTACTTTTGCATAATTCTATGAGAAGCAATATTTGCACTAACCGTGGTTGTACATAATATCTTGACTATGTATAATCACTAGGAAGATAACAAGTTAGAAAGTATTAAATATTGAAACTGTGCTATAATTCAGCTTTAAAAAATAAGGTAAGTATATAGCTACATTCTCTCAATTCATTGATTAGAGACATCTGCTATAATAGCATCTGTTAGTAGAATATCATGTATGTACCTTGTATGATAACCAACCATCACGAAAACAATTTGTAATGTATTAATTATTGAATCTGTCTTGTTAATTTGATTTGAAACTGTCTCATTGCTATTTGTTCTTCAATTAAAAAAATAAAAAAGAGATAGCTAAGCTATCTAATGTTACAGATAAAAAAGAAGTAAAAATGTTGAAATAAGGTCATGTGATAAACAGATGAAGAGAATCATATGAGAAGAAAGAAATGAAATGAGATTGTTTGAGAAATATAATTCAATAATCTTCAAAGAGAAAAGATGCCCAAGAGTTATAATAAATGAAACTAAAATAGGTTCTTGTCTTACTTTTTTTCTCATTGCTGAAACAAAATATCCAAAGTTAATAAAGGATAATTTTGCGAAGGTTTTAGTCTATGATCAGCTGGCTTTAATAGTGGCTGATATGGCTGAGGACCAACATTTCAAGGTGGCAGAAGGCAACAGAAGCAGCGAGAGAAAAAAGGGAGGAAAAGAGAGAGCAAGCCTTCCTGGTATTGTATGCATGGTACCTCCCCAAGGAGGGTATAGCACTTAAACCCATAATCACAGCATTGGACCATGAATCAATCAAAAAACTCTAAAGCCCATCATCTGACTGCATGAGGCTTTGGTAGGACATCTAGACATAAACCATAACATTGTATCCCTGGCCTGCTTAAGACTCATGGCCAACCCTTTATGAAAAAGGCATTTTAGTCCACCTCTAAGAATTTACAATGGCCTAACAGGTAGAGCAGTTAACAAAAGTTCAAGTCCCAGTTTCCTTTGAGATCTAAGGATCTTAAGCTGTGGGCCAATCCTCAGTATAAATGAGAAGAAAGTTTCCAACATTCAGTAGCACAAGACCGATGTTTCCATGCCAACAGTTACAAGTAGAGAGATACAAAGGCTTGGGACAAAAGCAAGTCCAAAATTCAGCAGGGTGAACTTTAAGTCCTGTTATTCCATGTACAGCATCCAATTCAACCTGTGGCAAGTTGTAAGCTCCAGAGGATTCATAGGGTTCAACATATTCAGATCTTCCCATCATTGTAGTTCCCTCAGTTTTTCTTTTAGGCTTTCTCTGCTCTCTCCTTGAGGGTTTCCTCAGAAGATCTTTGTTCTGGGCTTCTCCAAACTTCTGGGGTCTGCACTGTAGCTTTGGTTTCATATTCACAGCTTCACATATTTCTCTCCCAGGGGCATACTGCCTGGTCTCCCAAACCTTCTGAAATAAAGGTGGAAGTCTTCTTAATCTCATAGCTCTTGTATTCGTCAGACAAATAAAACCTCAGTGCTGTGTGGGTGGTGCCAAGGTCAGCTGCCAGCAGGAACAATAACCAGACTTTCCTCTCTTGGCTGTAGGGATTGAGTATCTGGATGACTGAGCACTTTGAATCCCGTTCTGAGGAACAAATTCTCTATGCTGCCATCATTATTGAACATTGTGGTCCATGGCTTTCTTCACAAATAAGTCTTTCATTTTGTAGGTTTTTTTTTTTTTTTTTTTTTTGTATTTTTAGAGAAGGATCTATAGGATGTTCAGGATCTCACTACTAGATTGGACTCATAGTGATCCACCTATTTACAAACTCCCAAGAGCTGGAATTACAGGCACATGCCACCATGCCCAGTCTCAATTGCCATCTCAGTGCACCCTGGGGTGGGGCCAGCATGGCAGGCCTGGAGATCAAGAGGATGGAACCCTTGTCCTTTTGCCTACTTGCACGTACTTTAGTCCACTGAGCTACATGACTGGCCCTCACTTTTGCAGTTTTGAGGCTGCAAAAAGTGAAGACTTGTTGCCTTTTGTGATGCCTTTAGGCCATCTGTTATATTCTTCTGTTCCTGTGTCATCCATGTGGATGAGTCACGGCCAATGCTTGACCAGTTTGCTCTCTGTGAGAGCCTGAGAGAAAGTTTTCTCTCCATGTGACTCTCCACAGGCACACTATAGAACTTCAATATCTTTCCTCTGTGGCTCCATAATCTCTCCTCAGTCAGAAAATTTGGAGCTCAACTGAGTTTCATGATGTTGCAGTACAGGTCCTACTATGTCCTGAGTCTTTGCTGACCTTGAAAGGCTAGAGCCAAAATATTGGCTGGCCTTGTGGCTCTTCTATTTCTTCAAGTCTGATGTGTGCTGGAAAACATAGCTTTCTACATGCCGAAAACTAAAAGTTGACCCAACTCTATCACCATACAGTAAGTTAAAGTCAAAATGGATTAAAGATCTAAACATTAAAACAGAAACACTCAATCTCCTGGAAGAGAAAGTAGGAGAAACTCTTGAAGACATAGGGGTAGGTAAAGAGTTCAGGAACAAACATATATTCACACGGGAAGCTCTTGAAAGAATCAACAACTGGGATCAACTCTTCTTAAGGAGCTTCTGCATGTCAAAAGAAATTGTCAACAGAGTGAAAAGACAACCCACAAACTTTGAAAAAATCCTAGATAATAAGCAATCAGACAGAGGACTACTGTCTAGAATATATAAAGAACTAAGATATAACAGGGCCCTCAAATTTGAAGACCCAATTCAGAAATGGGCATCTGAGATGAATACACACTTCTCAGAGGACAAAATTAAAGAAGCGAAAAAATATATGAAAAAATGCTCCACATCGCTAGCCATTCATGAAATGCAAATAAAAACAACACTGAGATACCATCTCACTCCAGAAAGAATGGCTATCATAAGGAAATCAACCAACAACAGATTTTGGAGAGGTTGAGGGGAAAAGGGAACACTTCTCCACTGCTGGTGGGAATGTGGACTGGTACAACCATTGTGGAGGTCAGTGTGGAGACTCCTCAAAACAGTAGGACTCAAAATCCCATTCAAGCCAGCTATCCCCCTACTGGGAATTTTCCCAAAGGAACTGAAAACATTGTATCATAGTGATATATGTGTACCTATGTTTATAGCAGGGCAATGTGTGATACCAAAATCTTGGAAACAACCAAGATGTCCATCACATGAGGAATGGTTGAAAACAATGTGGTATTTCTATATATTGGAGTATTACTCAGCTACTAAGAATGATAAGTTTAAAGCATTTATACTGAAGTGGATGCCACTTGACCATATACTCATAAGTGAAATAAACCAGACACACATGTGTAAATATCGTATAGTCTCCCTAGTATAACAAGCGGAAAGCAGAAATACAAAAGGAAATGTACAACAACACCTAAAATCAATTGAGTCATATAAGGCAAAGTGAATGGCATATGCTGCAGGATACTAATCAGCTTTTCTTCTGGATGGTTACCAACCTAAGATCACAAGTCAGAGTTGGAGAAATAGAAGAGACACAAGGCCTGCCAACATTTTGGCTCTAGCCTTTCAAGGTCAGCGAAGATTCAGGACATAGGAGAACGTGTACTGCAACATCATGAAACTCAATTGAGCTCCAAATTTTCTGACTAAGGAGATTATGGAGCCACAGAGGAAAGAGACTGAAGTTTTATAGTGTGCCTCGGGAGAGTCACATGGAGAGAAAACTTTCTCTCAGGCTCTCACAGAGAGCAAACTGGTCAAGCATTGGCCGTGACTCATCCACATGGATGACACAGACAAAGGATCTTTAGAATAGTGTACAGGACTACAAGATAAACCCTGAGGGGACTTCACTGACCACATAAGAAACGTAAAGTACATGTGTTGCTATATAAGTCTTGCTCTATGTAGGTGTTAACCATCCAGTAGAAAAGTATAAACATGAAGTATACATCACGGGGCCATAATATTAAGCTGAGCTGTAAATGGCTATGGTCAACAACTTCTTTGAATAACTCACTATTATTGTGGAATGCTGGACTGTGTTGGATTGTGTTGTCGAGTTCAAGCACTTAAGTTAGTTGAATGACAATGGAGTGCCCACCTTTGACAGTTGTAGACAAAGGAAGGGGTATAGAAAGAAAAATCATGATATGTGTGTATAGACAGTACAGTTGGGATAGATAACACTGTGCTTCTACATAATCCTATGAGAGGCAAGATTTGCACTGATGGTGGTTGGACAGGATATTATGTCAGCTTCTTGTACTGTTTATATTCTTAAGTAAAGTTCATCCAAAGGAAATGAGTGTGTGACACACAGTTTTGCTGCCTGAAGTACTATTGTCTCATTTCATTTCATTTCCTCTCCTACCTGTTCTATCTATCTATCTATCTATCTATCTATCTATCTATCTATCTATCTATCTATCTATCTATCTATCTATATACCTATCATATATTTAAATACCCAGTAGCTTCTCAAGTTTTCAGAAAAATAGATTTCCTTTTTTTTTTTTTTTTTTTTTGTCTTTTTGAGACAGGGTCTCACTATGCAGTTCATGCTGGACTTGAGCCCACTTTTGTAGCTCAGGCTTGTCTTGAACTCACACCAGTCCTCCTGCCTCAGACTCCCAAATGCTGGGATTACAGGTATGCACCACCACACCCAGCTAGGTTTCCCATGTTATACAGCATTAATGGTCATTCATTGAAGTTTATAGAAATTTGAAATCAGATCACATTAATTCTAAATATTATGCCCTTACTTTATATTCTTTTCCTGAAGGAGGGTATATAATCCTTGTATCACAGAAAGTAGATGAGTAATAGTCATTGTTAACCTGTAGAATTTTTACATGGATGGTAAGACTAAGTAAATGGTGAAAAAATCTATAAAGATTTTTACAAGGTTACAGGAGCTCACAGAAACTCGTAAGGTTGCAGGTTACAAAAGAACATCTTGGGGCTAGGGATAGCTCACTAGTCTAAGGACCTGCCTAGCAAGCACAAGAACCCAGGTTTGATCCCCAGTGTTGTATGCAGTGCTATCCGCAGAGTCCTGGGCCCTCTGCTGAAACTGGGAACGGTGGTGCAAGCCTGTAATCCCAGTGCTGGGAGCTAAGACAGGAGTATCAATAGGAGTCCAAGCTACATAGCAAGACCCTGTACCAAATAAACAAAAGAACATCTTTACTGGAGAAGAAAATGCCAGCAGCAATGCTGAGGAAGCCTGAAAGAGCAAAACTATGAGAAAGAATGGTATTTAGTGGTATGCTGTCTGAACTCAAAGAAGAGTGAGGCCCTGTGGGTAAAACCACAGCTAGTATATTGCTACAATGAGAACAACTTATGACAACAATTTGAAGGTGGATGAAAGATAGTACTATGATTTTCAGGCCATAAACATATTATAGATTAAAAAATAATGTTTCATGAAAATCAAATAGATCAGCAGAAATTGATTTTAGGGTTTTTTTTTTTACCTGTGGCTTTAAAATTTGATGAAATTACTTTTCTTCATGCACTTTTGAAGCAACGCTTATCCAATATGTTTATACTCAAAATTTCTTTTGGAGCACGTTTTAGTGTGAAATATCTGATCTGAAAATAAGAGTTTTCAACCTTAAGTAATGTGGCAGATGTCTAATGCTCATATATGCCTGTTCTGTTGTTCTGGAATCACATAGGAGTATGGCTTTCCAACTCCACTTTCATTTCATTGGGAAGCTGTGGCAATTCTGGACCACTGGTAATAGTGAGACATGGATGTATCTTACTTGTGAATTGGATTATTTCCTTGCCAGTGGAAGAACCTTAGATGCTTTTTATCTCCTACCACAGTGATCAGTAACTTTCTTGATGATATAATATTCTTGATGACATCTGCATTAGCTCAAATCTACAAATAAGACTATCCAGAAGTGATTTCCTAATCAACTCCTGGTCAATTTCTAGTAAAAGGAAGAAACAGAAATGGTTTTCAGGAAGCTTCACAATATTGGAATTTCTATTACCCACTGCAAGTTTGAGCTCCTCCTGATTAGCACATCATAGATAAATTTCTTCAAGCACTGCGAGGGCAAGACATAATGGAATAAATCTGTGAGCCACATCAAGATTTCTGAGATTGTGTAAATGGACATTTCTTGCATGGGAAATTAAATTACTGAATCACTCCAAGATTTCAGAAGAAACTTTTCTGCACACTTCATGATGGAGCACTACTTAAAGTTTGTCTCTGAAGTGTGAATTGTTTATATGATATGTCTGTGGACGAAACTACCAAATTAATGGGCATTGAAATGTAAATTTTCTATGAGTCCTTACATTTTGCCATGAAATAGCTATGAATAAAAATATTAAAATTTATAATTTAACATTCATTAATAGAAATATGTATAAAATTAATGGAATTTATTATTATACATCTATATATTTAATTTCAGAGTAATACTGGTGTTGAGAAAGAGAAGGATTAAAACATGTTTCAAAGATAAAGTCAATAATTATCACTGGCAACTTGATGTGAATGAGTAAGTTACAGTGATTAAGGGCTGTAATATCAGAGATTTAAATGGGGACATAGCTAAAAACACAGACCATACAATAAGATGGAAACATTTAAGAAAGTTGCGATTTTGTTTAGATGATGATCACTGATAACATTTATTGAGTGTAGCAATCAGTGTTCTAAATGTTTTACATATATGAATATACTTAAATGTTTTCATATGAATACATTAGTTTTTGATACAATGATGTAGATTACACAGCCCCATTGTGTAAGTAAGAAAATAAAAGCAGGAAAGATAATGTGCTGAAATACAAATCCAAGTTTATAATAGAAATCAATTATAATTTTTGTATCTTTGTTGTTTATCTAGTTATTCATTTTGGTTTATCATTTTGAAAGCTCATGGTAGTCATAGAATTCAAAAAAATTGAATACCTTTTTTTTTTTTTTGTCTTTTTGAGACAGGATCTCACTATGCAGTTCAGGCTGGCCTTAAGCTCACTTTGTAGCTCAGGCTGGTCTCGAACTCACAACAATCCTCCTGCCTCAGCCTCCCGAGTGCTGGGATTACAGGCATGCGCCACCATGCCCGGCTTTTAAATTGAATACCTTTATGCTGTGGAGGCTTTTTTAACTCAACAGAAATGAGGATAAGAGTTCTTCCCCTCTACTTCCCACGTCTGTTATGAAAATTCAATGAACTTAATTCATTTAAGAAAATAGAGGTGAAAGCAGAAGGCACGATATACATACAACTCAGGATGCCCTCTACATGTGCTGCAGTCACTCCCAATATATTGGACCAGAGAACACAGTCTGGGTGGAGTGTACTTACTCCAAGAAGCAGTCAGCATCCTAGAACTAGCAAAAATTAGAGAAATAAATGTATGTATCTCTTTTTCTTAGTCAACAGTGCTATCAGCTGCAGGAAGCTAATGAAAAGTGGTGAAGAGAAGCAATTCTGTGTGCCATTCAGACTAGCACCCTGGAATCAGAGCTCAGTTGAGACAGTGGGGTGGGGCTGGAGCTCCATGCTTATAAGACAGATTGAGGCAGCCCAGTGGCAGAAAGAGGCTAACGGTGTGCTCAGTGAGAAACAGGGAAATTCATCTTCTCAAAAAGAGGTCCAACTAAATGGGTCATTGTCTTCTTTCCTTATCACAGCCAATGTATAGAAGGGCAAAGAATGTGTATCAGCTTTTGAAAAATATTCCAAGAGGAGAAAAAACATTGGACTTATGTTGTAAACTCGCTCTTCTTTTCTATTCTATTCTATTTAGAACTCATGTTAGGTGCCTGAACTCTACGACACAATCCAACACAGTCCAGCATTCCACAACAATAGTGAGTTATCTGAAGAAGTTGTTGACCATAGCCTTTTACAGCTCAGCTTATTATTATGGCCCCACGTTGTATACCTCATTTTTATACTTTTCTGCTGGATGGTTAAGACCTAGATAGAACAAGATCTATATACCAAAACATGTAGTTTTTGTTTCTGATGAGGTCAGTGAAGTCCTTTCAGGGTTTGTCTTGTAATCCTTTCACTCCTTGCAGAGTGAGGCTATAACTGTGAGAGAAATGATACCATGAAAAAAGAGATTTTTTTTGCAATTCCAGTGAAATTATCTACCCAATTCTAAGTTTGAGTGAATGAATGTAGGCCTGAAAAAAAATTTAGATTTTGGAAGACATATAATAGTCTTAACCAAATACTCTTTGTTTTATTTAGAAAATGAGATGAAATTATTTTGTAGAGAGAAGAAAAAAAGTCTAGTGGGATACTTTATCTGAAATTGCAAGCATTATGATACTTGAAATATTGAGGACAAAGTCTTACACATTTCTGTAAAAATTAGATTGAAAAGGTATTTTTTAATATAGTAAGATATATCTATATTAAGTAAAGGGAAACAATCAGAAAAAGAAAGGGAAAAATTCCTCAACCAGAGCAATTAAAGAACTCAGAGCTGAAGAACAGATTAAAACAGGTGGAAGTATTCATACAAGTTTAGGGGAAAATAATAGAGTTGAGTGGAAGCAAAGTTGACAAGTGGGTATTTCAGAAAGATTTCAGGCATAATAACAAAAGGAGATTTATGCACTAATTAACTAAGATGATCACAATCGTTATTCATTGAAAACATATAATAAAATAAAAAATAAGTAAAATAACTTAAAATTATATTCCACCAATGAAAGACAAGACAGACAATGGAGAAAAGAAGGGAATAAATGAGAAATTTGGTTAAAATTCCTTGAGAGGGATTAACTTGTCCTCCAGAAAGCCAACTATGTTTCCATTGTGCTGTGGGCTTTAGCCTGAAGTGGACAAAAATGCTTTATTCTTCAAGGAACACCACGTATGAAATATTGCAATGAAATATGAGAATGTTTGGGAAGGTGCTTGCATCAGTCATGTCTCCAGGAAGGACGCCATTTGAAAGGGTAACAAGTTCGTGGGAGAACTGTGTAGAGAAACACATACTTTACTTTTGCTAATTATGAGATTTTAATGAAAAAGAGGCTATGTAGATGGATTTTAAAAGAGTTCATATCAGATTGAAGATAAATTGTTTGCTACACGTGGGCTAGCATAAGAAATGTTGAGGAAATAGTAAACATTCTGAGTTCATTGTTACCTTTTTTCTTGATAGAGGGCAGGAAGCACTCAATTCTATTTTTTAAAATAATTTCATTGAGAAACAAATAGCAATGTGACAGTTTCAAAACCAATTATCAGGACAGTTTCAATAATTAATACATTGCATATTGTTGTCCTAGTGGTTATTCATTGTACGAGATGCAGACATGATATCTTGTCTACAAATACTATTAGAACAAATCTTTCTATTAATTGAATTAAGAGAATGTAGCTGTATATCTATCCTTACTATTTTGAATATGTAGATATGAGCCAGGCACAGTGCTAAGTGATTGCATTCTTTGATAAAATCCTTATTTCTATAGAGGAGCAGATTGAGAGTACCATGTTTATAATTAATGGTTAATAGGTCAAAGTTTTCAAAAGAGTAGAAATGTAGTATGGGTCTATTTTACAAAATAAAGGACACCACTAATAAAATTATATTAGGAAGTTTTGTTAAACTGACTGTTTTCATGACAGAAAAAAATTCACTGAGATAAGAGGTATTAATCTGTTTCACTATATAGTCATTGGACTATCTACATGAATCCCAGAATATCACGTTGTAAATTTTAAATATACCCAGTAAAACTTGTTTTTAAAGGAGGAAATTGATTTTAGAAATAAACTTCTTTGTGTAGTGTTGCCAAATCATTCTTTGGAATCATTTCCAAAAGTAGTATATCTAGTTGTACAAATAATTTATTTAGGGGAAAATAATAGAGTTGAGTGGAAGCAAAGTTGACAAGTGGGTATTTCAGAAAGATTTCAGGCATAATAACAAAAGGAGATTTATGCACTAATTAACTAAGATGATCACAATCATTACATATTTTCATTAATGATTTTCTAAAAGATGAGAGTCCCTCAATAATTCTGAAGGTAGAAAATGAATTATTAGCTATCAGGTATAATTATCCTTAATTGTGTACTCAAATGGTGTTTTAGAAATATCTTGTTCCTTAGATATCAACCTTAATGGATGCTATCCATGATCTACTCAGATTCCCTTAACAAGGTTATGATACTTATTTAGAGGTTCTGATTTTTGGTTAATAAACGTTCATAGGCACTCTTGTTTATGGTGTTAAAATTGCCCTTTACTGAGGCCTCACTTTGGTCCATAAGGTACTTATGTGAGGACAAGAAAGACCAGCATTTTGTCTCATAGTTGCACAAATTTTGTGGTGCAATACCTGTCTCAGAGGACCCTGTGACATCAGAATGAATCTAGATCCTTGCTGAAAACAAATGTCAGGTTTAGCATTTAGTTCGACACTGAGCATATTCTATAGGCTTACATTCAAACAGAAACGACTGTCTCAGGTCTTATTTCTACAAAATCTTACTTAAAATACCACATCAAGGATAGCCAAGTTTAGAGTTCTCATGTTTCAGTATGATTTTAAGATATCTTTAATATTGAGGCAAATACTGGTAAAAGTTGCACAATTTCAATGTGTAGTACCTTGTACTAAACAAACTACCAGTGTCCTATACCCCAGCAAGATCTGTTTAAAAGCGCCTTTAAAAGAGATAACTGACTAGCTTTTCAAAAGTTGAATTGTAACTTTCTTATAAACAGAAAATTATCCTAAAATTATGTAGACTGCTAATTCAAAACTAAGGATCTAATGTTCTATACTTTGAAATCTATGCTTCTGGTATGATACTGCCTCTAACTTTCTAAACTTATTTTAAAAATCATTTAAGGTTTCATTATTCTGATTTCCTTATCACTAATTAGAGAAAATTATGAAACATCACTTGGTTTTCATAGTAATTACATCATATCTGCTGTATACATTTTCTCAAATGAACACATAATTGTTCTTTAAAATTCCAAACAGCATACAAGGGCAGTAATAAACATAAGATTGTTCCACACAAGCTTTACCATTCCTTCTGATGGCAACCATTTTCTCATTATGCTAAGCCAGGTTGTCATTTTACTGATTGCTTTATTATTAGTGTATGTTATTCATACAGAAGTATAGAGTGAGAAGGCCACTTCTGGGAATTTGTTACATTCATTCAGTGTATATTGATCATTTTAAATCCCATTACCCTTCTCTCTTTCCTCCCATCTTCCTCTGGTCCTCTCTCCACATACCCCAAAGTCTGTCTTATAGTGTCAGGACTGTAGTGGTTGATACATTGTGTTAACTTGGCCGAATGACTGGGTGGCACAGTTCTGGTTGGTGGGAGTCCCACCTTGGGGCACAACGGGTTCTGTCCCCAGAGGAACTTTAGTCTTCGCACTTGGCTTGAACATCATTGCCTGGCTTGCAGCACAGACTCTTTGGCCTCTGGCTTGATTCCTTTGCTTGCGTTGCAGACCCTTCAGTGTCCATTGCAGACTCTCCAGTCTTCCCTCACAGACCCATTAGCTGACAAAAAGATACTTTCACGGAGCACAGCAGTAAGCCTCAGACCTTGGTGCTGAATTCTTCAGTGTGGGGTGTGCAGACACCTTCTGCACGCTCCCTCATCTGACTTTGTGGCTGACTGTGGTAAGCTAATCTTGTAATTCATTATGCATTGTATATTTTGGGTTAATATCTGTTCCTTATACGATATCTGTTCCTCTAAGTAAAACCCTGACCAATACAAGGATCTATCTCCTTCATTTTATTTATTGCTTTACTTGTGTAAGAGAAAACATACGATATTTAGCTTTCTTAGCCTGGCTTATTTCTCATAGCATGAAAGTCTTGTGTTTCACTGATATTTCAACAGATAGCATGATTGTGTTCTTCTTAATGATCAAGTAACATACAATTTTCTTTTTTCACTCAACCATTGAGGTTGTTTTCAGAGCCTACCTGTTGTGAATGGTGCAGCTATGAACATGAGCATGACTGTGTCACTATAGTGTATTGTCTAATTCTTTTTGGACCACAGCCAGGAAAAGATGGCATAAATACCTTAATTTTATCATTTTTTATGATGAATAGTATTGCTTCCTTTGTGTATGTACCTTGTTTTCTGTATCCATTTACATATTATGGACAATTATACTGTTTCGATCTCTTGGCTTCTGTGAATAGTGCATCAATAAACCTACCCACTAATTTTAATAAGCTATTTTCTAAGTTCCCTTCAAAATAATAATGAACAAAACAAAAGTCTTAAACCCACAATGCAACTTATACTAAAGTCACTTGTAAGTTCAAGTAAAATTTTTAAATCACATTTTGATACAGGACATTGCCAACATGGTAATTTAGAAAAGACTTAGAAATCAAATAGGACAAGATTTGTCATCCACTCCTCCAGTTACTTATGTGAACCTAAAAATATGGAGCTGCACTGCGTATACCTTTCTTTTAACTCTGTTTTGTGGGACAGATAATTTGAAATTTTGCCTGGAACATAGCAGAAGCCAACTAAATACAAATTCTGAAGTTTAGTCTCTTAATGTTTCATTTTTTCTCTCCTAAATGCCACTTTCCATGACTTCTTCTCTGCACATCATAGGGTTTGCACGGAAGTATTTACCTTCTGCTTAGGCACCTCCACAAATAACTTTTCACATAATAAGCAGAAGCCAGAATACTGTTTTTCATGGGTAACAAAATATAATCCCCATGTTCAGGGGATTAAACAATGATTATTCAGCTGAGACCTGTGAATTTGCAAATGATGCTAGTGTTGCTCCGAGGGATCATCACTGGATCTGAGTTGGATTTCCTGATCTGATTTGGTCCATTTCCATATCAACTAGGTATTAAGGATTCTTTGTTGGGAAGGTTAATTTATTTGTCATGAGCTTTCTTATTTTCCAGTAAGTGGTATCTTTAAGTTCCTGTGATCTATGATCTTACCTTCTCTAAGTCAGAGCAGAAATGGAAAAAGGGCCAAGGTAGATTTGCATGCCACTTTTTTCCATGTTATACTGGCAGAAGTAATACAGAGTCCAGTTGGCTGGGCTAAGTATTCTTTTCTTTTCCTATCTCTTAAAGGAAGATTTGTAAACTATATCCTTTTCAAAAATTTATCACACACAGTAGACATGTTTGTATGATAGCTTTTGAGGACTAATAATAATGAAGCTAAGGAAACATGACAGGGGCAAAGCCATACATTTATATGCACAAGATAGGTAAGGCAACAATCCTGAGACACATCAGCAGGTTTTTGAAACTAGTAATTAATTGGTGAGATTCTCACCCTGACTAACCATTTATGCTGATACTTTGACATAAGCAACTGCACTGAAGACAGGAGTATGTAGTACTAGGGTCATGCTTGGAATGACTGTCATCCTGGTCTTCTAAATATGTACTGCTTGTCATGACATACCAATTATTGTCATATTGTGTCTGTCTCTCAAGTAAATGTTTGTTTTTAAACAAAGGTGATAAATAAAAAGAGACAAGAAAAAAATGTCACAAGACTGTCCTGCTACAATGCTGCAAATGGTTAATTTGCAGCATTGTAGCAGGACAGTCTTGTGTGAAAATATGTGTTTATTCATACTTTTAAAATATTTCCTTATTCCTTTAAATTTTTTTTTCATATTATTTAGGGACTTAAAGGTTAACATATTAGTAATTAATGAAAATACCTGTGCCATGTTATACCTAAGTTGTTTGGTATTCAGACAGATAATTATGTTAAACACAACTGCATATGTTGTAGGTTAATAATAAGCTACACTTCTGGAGAGTTGACAATCTAAGTTTGCAGATCAAAAATTAGAGAAAAAGAAGAACTTCAAGGTCATGAAACTCAGTTGTGTCCCAAACTTTCTGATCAAGCAGATTATGGGGCCACAGAGGAATGTGATTGACGATGCAGAGTGTGCCTAGGAGAGACACATGTAGAGAACATATTCTCTCAGGCTTTCACAAAAAACAAATTGGTCAAGCAATGGCCATGACTCATGCACATGGCTGACACTGACAAAGGATCTACAAAGTGCTATACAGGGTTTCAGGATAAATCCTGAAGGGAGTTGACTGACCTTATCAAATACAAAAGTTATATTTTTTGTTATATAGGTCTTGCTTTATCTTGGTCTTAACCATCCAGCAGAAAAGTATGAAAATGAGGTTTAAAAAGTAAAGTCATATTGATAGGCTGAGATGTAAAAGGCTCAAGTCAACAACTTCTGACATTGCCAGCCCTATGCATAACCCACTGCTACTATGGAGTACTATAATATATTGGAATATTTTGCTGAATTAATTCACCTACAATATTTATTTATTTACTTTTTAAATTTTTGTTTTATTGAAGTACAAATATAAATGAGACAGTTTTAAGATACCTTGACAAGATGGATTTGATAAATTAATACATTGCAAACTATTTTCATAATGTTTTGGTATCATATAAGGTGCATACATAATATTATGCTTGCAGACATTATTATACTGTATGTCTCTTATCTTTAAATACAGTGTAGCTGTTTGTGTATCTTATTTTTTATGCCTGAATTACATCAAAGATTCAATAATTAATACTTTCTACCTTGTTATTTTCTTAGTGGATGACAATACTACTAGAAGCCGACATAATATCCTGTCCAACCACCATCAGTGCAAATTTTGCCTCTCATAGGATTATGTAGAAGCACAGCGTTATCTATCCCAACTGTACTGTCTATACACACACATCATGATTTTTCCTTTCTATACCCCTTCCTTTGTCTACACCTGTCAAAGATGGGCACTCCATTGTCATTCAACTAACTTAGGTGCTTGAACTCGATAACACAACCTAACACAGTCCAGCATTCCACAACAATAGTGAGTTATTCAAAGAAGTTGTCGACCATAGCCATTTACAGCTCAGCTTAATATTATGGCCCCGCGATGTATACTTCATTTTTATACTTTTCTACTGGATGGTTAAGACCTAGATAGAGCAAGACTTATATAGCAACACATGTACTTTATGTTTCTTATGTGGTCAGTGAAGTCCCCTCAGGGTTTATCTTGTAGTCCTGTACACTATTCTGAAGATCCTTTGTCTGTGTCATCCATGTGGATGAGTCATGGCCAATGCTTGACCAGTTTGCTCTCTGTGAGAGCTTGAGAGAAAGTTTTCTCTCCATGTGACTCTCCCCAGGCACACTATAGAACTTCAGTCTCTTTCCTCTGTGGCTCCATAATCTCCTTAATCAGAAAATTTAGAGCCCAACTGAGTTTCATGATGTTGCAGTACACATTCTCCTATGTCCTGAATGTTCGCTGACCTTGAAAGGCTAGAGCCAAAATGTTGGCAGGCCTTGTGTCTCTTCTATTTCTCCAACTCTGATTTGTGAGCTTAGGTTGTTAACCATCCAGAAGAAAAGCTGATTAGTATCCTGCAGCATATGCCATTCACTTTGCCTTATATGACTCAATTGATTTTAGGTGTTGTTGTACGTTTCCTTTTGTATTTCTGCTTTTCACTTGTTATACTAAGGAGACTATACGATATTTACACATGTGTGTCTGGTTTATTTCACTTATGAGCATATGTTCAAGTGGCATCCACTTCAGCATAAATGCTTCAAACTTATCATTCTTAACAGTTGAGTAATGCTCCATTATATAGAAGTACCACATTGTTTTCAACCATTCCTCATGTGATGGACATCTTGGTTGTTTCCAAGATTTTGGTATCACACATTGTGCTGCTATAAACATAGGTACACATATATCACTATGATACAATGTTTTCAGATCCTTTGGGAAAATTCCCAGTAGAGGGATAGCTGGCTTGAATGGGATTTCTAGTCCTGCTCTTCTGACCTCCACCATGGTTGTACAATATTTAAATGACAATGGAATACCTTTCTCTGAAAAAACTAAAGAAAAAAAGGGGATACAAATGAATGACCACTTTGTAGCTGTATATTCAAAATATGTAAGATAGATGTGCAGTTTTTTTTTTTTTTTTTTTTTTTGTCTTTTTGAGACAGGGTCTCACTATGCACTTCAGGCTGGCCTTAAGCTCACTTTGTAGCTCAGGCTGGTCTCGAACTCACAAAAATCCTCCTGCCTCAGCCTCCCGAGTGCTGGGATTACAGGCATGCACCACCACGCCCGGCGATGTACATATTTTGTAAGAAAGAAAAATAAACCTTTTGCACAAGAAATTTAAATAAAATCATACCAAGATATGCAAAAATGAAATTGTCCAAAACTTTTTTTTTTTTTTTTTTTTTTGTCTTTTTGAGCCAGGGTCTCACTATGCAGTCCAGGCCAGCTTTAAGCTCATGTTGTAGCTCAAGCTGGTCTTGAACTCACAACAATCCCCCTGACTCAACCTCCCGAGTGCTGGGATTACTCTTAATTCAATGACTAAAGAAATTTGGTCTAATAGTGTTTGTGGACCAGATATCATGTCTTCATCTTGTACAATGAATAACCACTAAGACAACAATATGCAATGTATTTATTATTGAAACCATTCTACTAATCAGTTTTGAAATTGTCTCATTACTATTTGTTTCCTCAATAAAATTATTAAAAAAGAAAGGAAAAAAAAAAGAAGTGCAAGTTTCTGAGTGCAATTCTTGATATTGCAGAAGAATGTCTGATTTTTGTTTATCGTTTAATGTGTTCCCATTTATTTGTGGTGGGAAGTCAGAACAAGGCGATTTTTTTCATAAATTTCTGTCTCTTCTCCCAGTTTTCTTTTTGAGTTTATAAAAATCTATTAAATATATAAAGCAATAGCAAAATAAAAATAGTGTATCTTGATATGTGAACATCATATGAAGTCTGAATGTTAGTGTTCTTAAAAGTTTTACTGGAAAATCACAAAGCCTCCATATTTACAGATCATCTGTCACTGATGTAGATAACAGTTGCTAGATATGAGTAGACAAGACAAGACTGCACTTGGCAGGATGACATCGTGTACTACGGAGCCTTTGCACAGAAGCTGTGTGCTTGTCTAATTCGGCATATATTTGATTATGGCTTATATCTAGATGTCTTTGAAAGCCTCATGTACTCTCAGGCAGTACAGTATTTGGAGGGGTGAATGTGGATTAAAGTCGTGAAAATATGGAATAAAGGTGTGTGATAGTTTTTTTTTTTAACCACAAAACTTTGTTTTTATTTTTTTCTTCATTTCTAAATTTTGTTTTACTTTTTATTATTATTTTTAAAGGATCTACAGAATAATGTACAGGACTACAAGATAAACCCTGAGAGGACTTCACTGACCACATAAGAAATATAAAGCTCATGTGTTGGTATGTAAATCTTGATCTAGCTAGGTCTTAACCATCCAGCAGAAAAGTATAAAAATGAAGTATACATCACGGGGCCATAATATTAAGCTGTGCTGTAAATGGCTATGGTCAACAACTTCTTTGAATAACTCACTATTGTTGTGCAATACTGGACTGTGTTGAATTGTGGTGTCGAGTTCAAGCACCTAAGTTAGTTGAATGTCAATGGAGTGCCCATCTTTGACAGGTGTAGACAAAGGAAGGGGTATAGAAAGAAAAATCATGATATGTGTGTATAGACAGTACAGTTGGAATGGATAATGCTGTGCTTCTACATAATCCTATGAGAGGCAAGATCTGCACTGATGGTGGTTGGACAGGATATTATGTCGGCTTCTAGTACTACGGTCATCCACTAAGAAAATAATTATTGAATTTTTGATATAATTCATGTATAAAAAATAAGAGAAGTAAGCAGATACACTCTTAATTTGCTGATAAGCGACATCTGCTAAAATAATATCTGTAAATATAATATCTTGTATGCACCTTGTGCGATACCAAAATATTATGAAAACAGTTTGCAATGTATTAATTTATGGAATCTGTCTTGTTAAGGTGTCTTGAAACTGTCTGATTGATATTTGTACTTCAATAAAATAAAAAATAAATTAAAAAAAATAAAATAAAATAAAAAGAAAAGAAAATAGTGACAGAAAAAAACAGCATTATACATGATACAAGATTTCACTAAACAAAGTAATAGGAATCCAAGAATGGTTGCTGTATTACATGATATTATGTACGAATTAGTTGTTCAGATTACCAGATATAAAGGTATAAGCTTTGTTTAAAAAAAAAAACAAAACTAAGAAGTTATAAGAAATTCAAGAGAGGAAAAAAATCAGAGTAAAAACAAAAATTGTAAGCATTAACTTCTCCTTTCTTTTTTTATATTTATATAATTAGAATTCTCAAATTAGAAAGTAGGCAATAAATATTTAAAGATTTAAAATTTCTGAATTTAGTTCAAATTATAATACCACATTTTGAAGAAAAATAAACCTTTTGCACAAGAAATTTAAATAAAATCATACCAAGATATGCAAAAATGAAATTGTCCAAAACTTTTTTTTTTTTTTTTTTTTTTTTTTTTTT